>PVIC010014190.1:0-36937 GCA_004025085.1 Thryonomys swinderianus
CAGGTCAAAAGAAACATGATTTGTTTAATTTATATTCTACTTCCCCAAACTTAAAAATATTGAAACACAGCAGAATAAAATACTAGAATTATAGTCAGAAAATATGCACATATTAATTGATGTCCTTCCTCAGGGAACAGATAGTGATATAATTTTTACCAATTTATGATGTCTAAGATTGAGTTTCTTCCTTCAGGTATGTTTTCTTTTGTCTCCTACTTAAGATTAAAACTCTTAATTCAGAAAAAGGTGTTATTATTTGTTTTTTAAAACAATAACCCAGAGTGGAATCTATGAACTATACCTGTGAGAAACTCCTGTGACGAGAAACTCCTGTGACGCTCTCAAAGGCAGCTGCACACGTGACAAACCATGTGACGTCTACACTTCCCAGACAATGGCATCTGCCCCTTGCAGCACCTTTCACTTCCGTTTGGAGACTAAACAGTGACAACTGTGTAGAGATTATCTAATTACATCTGATTTCTCAGATGAAAAATGATAGTGTAACAAGGACAAGAGACACAGCAGAGGACACCCAGTGCTGGAAGGAAGGGAACCTCACGTCAGCTCTTAGAGGTCAGTGTTTGTACTACACAGGCTACCTTTTGCAGAAGTAGACATTTTCTTGCTGTAAAATAAAGTGCTCAGGTCCTAGTCAGGTTCAGTTAAATATACTAAACAATAAAACTAAACACGTCATGCTTAAAAATGATACGGCAACATTTGTTTAAAATAAAAGGCATTAACATAAATGCTGTTGAAGTTTTCTGTCAGTTTTTAAATAGAATTATTAGAAAAAGTGCTCAGTGTACTCGACGGTCTCTTAGATTTGTTTTAAAATGCAAGATAAAAAGTTACGATGTATAAATTTGACTGCTTCAAATTAGAGGGCACAGATCTTTACATTATTTAAATAAATAGATATCTATTGAAATATTTCCATTACATAGAACTTCTTCTGGCACGTACACTGCTTCAACTGAGTTTAACATGCAGACAGCAAAAGGATGGTGTGGGTAACCCCCATTTGGAAACACTAATCCAGAGGAGAGAGGGTGCTGTACAAAGTTGCCAGCTGTTGTCCTGTGGTACTTATTTCTTTAAAACAAAAAGAAATGACTGAAGCAATTCAGCGTTCCTGATTCCATGCTGTTGCTTCTTTCTTACCCGTCTGGAGTGAGTTCCAACTGCTGTGCATGTGATTTCTTCACGCTGACCAGGCAAGGCCTGCGCTCAGCTGAGGATGGCCCATCAACAGCAAGAAGCACAACAACAAACTCTACTGTGTCAAAATTTGAAATGTTTGTGCTACAATCTGTATCATTCAAAAAGTGGGGCAACAGTTCACAGGACTGGAAAACAAGTTCATACAGACTCCAAAAAAGAATTCTTACAAATCAATAGTAAAAATAAAGTGAAACTGGGCGTGGTGGCTCACACCTGTAATCCCAGCCCTCGGGAGGCAGAGACAGGAGGATTGCTGAGTTTGAGGCTACATAGTGCCTAGGCTACATAGTGAGCTCAGGGCCAGCCTGAACTACAAAGCAAGACCCTGTTTCAGAAAAAAAAAAAAGTATTTCAAGAGATATCTCTCCCCACAAAAATAAGTAAAAATTGCCAATTAGCACATGAAGTAGAAACTCAACATCTTCCATTATGTGGATGGTACAAAGGAAATCTATGAGACAGTACTTCATAGGCATTAAGATGTCTATAAGTAAAAAGAAAGACAGCAACAAATATTGAGGAGGATACAGAGAAATTGGAACCCTCCTATCTTGTCAATGGGAATATAAAATGGTGTAACTATCTTGAAAGATAGTTTGGTAATTTGTGAAAAAATTTAAACACAGAATTTCCATCTAACCCAGTAATTTCACTCTAATGTGTATACTCAAAAAATAGCTTTATACCAAAAATCATATTTGGAGAGTTTCATAGAGCACTCATAATAGCCCCAAAGTGGAAACGGTGCTAGTGTCCTTCAAATGGATAAAAAAAGGGATTTAGCTCAAGTGGTACCACACCAACCTTGGAGGCACAAGGGCCAGAGATCGATTCCTGCAATGGAAAAAAAAATAAAGATTAATAAAATGCAGTTTATCAAATGGTTTAATGAAAATATGGCATATGTATACCCTGGAAAGTTATTTGGCTTTGCCATTAAATAAAGGAAGAGTACTTGCTATAAACGAGATTAAACTAAAGAAGGTTATGGCGCATTTAGAAGCCAGTCACAAAAGACCACGTATTTTGTACTTCAGCTCATGGAAGAAGTTCAGAAAGGGCAAATCCAGAGAGATAGAAGGTGGATTAGTTAGAGTGGGTCAGGTGAAGCCAAGGCCAGGAGAGAGATTTGGGGAAGAACCCTGGTGGTCAGACGGGTTTCCTTTAGAGAGAATTGAAAGTCTTCAAATTTGATTTTGGTGATGTTTGTACAACTATGTAATACGTTGAACAATGAGTTATAAACTTTACATGTGGAAACCGTACGTATTGATATCTCAATATATTTCAAAAAGTTTTGTAAAAAGTCCAAGCTTACATGTTGCCTTTTGAAAAACTTCTCTGCTACCTGAGTTTGAACTAATTATCCTTTCTTTGAGTTTATGGTGTGTAATTAAAATTCTTCATAGGTGTAACTTTACCACAAATTTAAAAGTTGCTCATGATCAGAGAAGAATTATTTACTTTTATTTTTATCTAAGTCCAGCAGACTTCCTATGTGCAGGGAGTTTAGAGCCGAATTAGGTATATTATTTCTTATGTTCAGACAGCCTTTTGGGTTTATTTCAGAGTTTTAAAGCATGAAAAGTACATAAGCACAGGACAAATTGTCCCCTCTTTATATGTTTGAAATGCCACGGGAAATCTTTTTGTTTAAAGAAAGGATCTTCTTTGAAAGTGTGGATGGTAAGAATGAGTTATAAGAACAGACAATCAATATTTACATTCAGAAAAGGATAAAATGTACTAGGCTGTAATATAATTTGATAAAAGATAGATCTGGTCAGACTCATTTTGCTTTTTTTTTTCTTCATGTTATACAGAACTTACAAAGAGAAAAATGCCTCCATGGTTATTTTCTCCTTTCTCAAAGCACCATTAGGTTTTTCAAATATTGTTATTTTGCTCTGATTTTCCCTTGTCTCTGTAATACATATGCAGAAGAGCTGATCGAATGACTAAAACCTTCTTATTCAAATATTACATACCTTCCTCCTGTAATAGGGCGTAAGTCATGTAATTTGACATAAGCGTCAAGTTTTAAGCATCAGGTAGCAATTACAAGTTGGATTTATATTTAAAATTATGCTTGAGGGAAACAGAAAATCCCATATCTCAGTGATTTGCATTTTTTAAGGTGAACTCTTTTTCTCAATCCAGATCTCACTCAAAATTCAGAATGCAAGTCACATAAAAACAGTTTCTCTGCTTATTAGGGAGTGAGGAAGGGGGTCAAAAGACCCAACCTCTCGCCTCCTTGTCTCCTGAGGCCTCTCTGACGATTGCTTAAGGGTACTTGGAATAGAAATTGCTGCTTTAGTTGGGTGAAAAGTAGGCCTACGCATCTCCTTGCACCTGAGGAATTATTTTTTATAGTAACCAATTATCTTGAGCTAAGCTAGTTTAATGACATCTTGCACCCTTATTAGCAAACAGGGCATCTACAGACTCTCTCTCTCTCTCTCTCTCTGTGTGTGTGTGTGTGTTGCATATAATTTGTTTTTGGTAATACATTCCAGTTTTTTCAAATACTTCTTGTGAGCAAAACAGAAACTTGAGGTTATTTCTACAGTGCAAGTACTTTAATTCTCTGTGACTTTCTTCACTGAAAGCCCACGTTGGAGAACTCGGAGAGAGACATGAGTAGCAGCACCCTGCACGAGGCTTGCCTGGAACCCTCCTAGCCTTCTTCCTGTCTTTTCTGCTTCGCTGGTTCTCCCTCGCTGCTTGTTTCCGTTTTGCTCTGTCTCCTGGCCTGGAGCTACTTGTGTGGATCCTGACTCTCTGGTTGGTTTCCTGCCGGTGCCAGAGAGGCCACAGTGACCCCCCTGGTGCTGTGGGACTGCGGGGCAGGGGGCCCAGGAAGCGCGCTTAGCAGCCGGCCTTTGGTTAGGACTTGGAGACCACTAACAGCTGCTCTTCTCATTAGCTCTTTGCTTTCCCATCCTTCTCCATCTGTTTCTTAAAATTTCATTTAATACTTAGTGTGCTATATATCTTATTTTTACCTACTAAACTCAAAATGCTAAACATTTGTTTGACTTTTCCAAAGTTTTGGCTTTCATGCAATAATAGCTTATGTAGGAAAAAACAAAGGATTGTTGTGATTGTTGTTTATCTTGAATATAAAAACCTCAGATCACAAGATAGTGAGCTGTGAATTTTTTTTTTTTTTTTTTTTTTGAGACAGGGTCTCACTTCATAGTTCAGGCTGGCCCTGAGCTCACTGTGTAGCCCAGGCAAGCCTCAAACTCAGCAATCCTCCTGCCTCTGCTTCCCGAATGCTGGGATGACAAACGTGAGCCACCACTCCCGGGATTGTGGTATGTGGTTACCAGGGATTGAACCAGATACCTTGCACTTGCTAGGCAGGCACCAGAACCAGTGAGCTAAATCTCTGGCCCCTGAGAATTTTAAATGAGCAAAACTTGTCAGAATTTTACCAATAATGAAGTTCTACATTGTAATAGTTTTATGGGGCTAGACCAGTCAAATGTGAAGAAGAAAATTATTTTAGAAATCCAAGGGAAAAGAAGAAAATTACCACATCTGGGGAATCATTTATAAATAAGTTGCTCAGGCAGGCCTCCAACTCAGTCTTCCTGCCTCAGCCTCCTGAGAAGTAGGGACTGTGGAAGCACAGCACTATGCCTGGCAAATTCACATTTATAAGTTAAATCATTTTATAATTTTTTTAAAGTGAGTTAATTGGTACATTTTAAGTATACGTTATTATCACATTCCTCAGTGAGAATTTGTGGCTGTACCTGATACATCTTCACTTCCATTTCTGCATCCCCGTGCCCTCCCTACAACCCCCACTCCCATAAGCTTTGTTTCCATCTTTTTCTTTTTACCTTCAAATTTTTTCTTCCTTGTATTTGCTTCTCCCTGCCTACCTCCCTAATTTTCCTTCCCCTTTGAAGAGTTTATTTCTCTTTCATAATGCTTTGTATACTTTTTGGGGGTACACCTTGAGGGGGGGAAATAATGCAGCCCTTAATTTAAGGGATCTAGGAGTAAGAAGCCCACCACAGAAGGGGATGGAATTACTGCCATCCATCTTTTCTTCCTGCTCCATGACTCTTTCCCAGACAGCACTGCCGGACCGTTCCAATCCCAGTCTCTCTCTCTCTCTGTCTTTGTCCTGGCTTTACTCGCACTCAAATCTCATTCTCTATGACAGACTGATCCTTTGCAAAAGGGCCTGAAATCACATTTTGGGGGTTTTAGTTTTGGTTCATATTTTTCTCCCTGTTGAAGAGCACACACAAATGTTTAGATTGCAAGCCAATTTACACTGCTTTTCATCCTTTTGAGGGTATTTAATTTTCAAAATTAGTAGGGCGAGCAACAGGGTAGAGTGATGTTAGTTCTTCAGTGGCTTCACAAGATTAAAAGCGAAGGAAGAAATTCAGAGGTGAATCTGCAGCTAGCGTTAGAGTAGACCTTGTGCAAAGGGAGGCAGAGTCAAGCCTTTGAGGGAAAGAATGAAACGTGGAGAAATACCACGGAGTCTAATATTTTTGATCCTTACTTTGACGTGAGATTCTGAAGGCCTGTACGGGAAACAGAGCGTAGAACTTCTCAACTAAGTTAAGGTTCCTGCACAGGAAGGAAGGGACCAATGAAATCGAAGAGTAACTTCTTTCCACGAAGAGAACGCTTCTAGGGACAGCTTTAATCCTGATAATGTCAAATTTTCTTTGCAAGAGGAAGGCAGAGGAAATCATGTGAGTAAACAAACCAGCATGGGTATGAAAATTGTCTCAAGGAATGTATTACCCATAAGTATCTCTATTATTTCGAATGCATGTTCACAAACACACATGCATGCAACCACACACACATCACATTTCATACTTTTGTTTAGTCTATCCCAAACATCCTTAGATATGAGTCTGTAATTTTCTTGCAGTATTATCCTCCTGTAAAACATTTAAGTAGTATATTGTTTTTGACCAATATATTTTTGCCCTAAAGAGACTTCATCTCTCATATCTCATCCCTGGACAATCTGTCATTTGACCCACATAAACTAAGAATATTGTTATTCTTTTTCCCGCTAATATCAATCCGTAGGCTTTGGATATATTTGACTCTTTTTATTTCATATTTTCTGGGTCATTTAAATTATAGCAACCCAAACTCTTTTCTCTCTGATTTCCTGAATGGCATAACATCCCTGTTAACAATGTGGATATTGGTGCTTCTCTTCACAGTTATGCACTTAATACGACTGGCATTTACTAGTTGATGGAGCCACTTAGACTGGGAGGCAAAAATCGGGCAAAATAGGATTGCATATCCATGCAGTAGCAAATTCTCAGACCTGGATAGTGAGTAAAAAAAAAAAAAAAATCAGTTGCATTTTAAAGCACAGATAACCTCCATATCGTGTTTAAGTGTCCAATACTGCTTAATGGAAAAATCCATGGTACAGTTCAAAGTAAATGAAATAATGATGTAAGTTTTGTGCCTCTTCAAGTAGCATCTTAAGTAGATATTTATGCACTTCTCAGTCCGACCCCACAGCAGCCATGCTGCTGAGCCTGTTATGGACTTTCATATTCCTTTCATGGAAATGGTCCCATGCTGAGCTTCCACTGCTCCAAGTGCAGCTATAACCGTTAGTAATCAAGTCATAATATAATAAGCGCAGCTACAGGGAGATGCTGGTGACGTGATGGGCTGCGAGGGAAAACACACTGGTGTTGTTCCAGACTTTATTCGTCAGTCTTTCTGGTGTGCATTGAAACAATCGAGGCTTGTACGTGAAAACAGTCCCGCCAAAGTGCCTACCCGGGTGGCGTGGTGTCACTTCCCTCCTCTTCGTTATCTTGTCTCATCCAGGCGTTTGCGGTGAGGTCCCTCATCGGGGATTTTATGCAGAAATCTGAAAAAAAGTGTAGTATATCCCGCGTAAGGACCCAGAGCATTACTAATTGTAGAGTCAGTCACCCATTTAACTGGTACGAAGCAGATATCAGCCAATATCTGTAGATTTGATAGTTTGCAGTTATCCAACTTCTTTGAAAGATGAATTGCAGTATTTTCAGAATTGTCCCGAGAAAATCCTACTTGCTGCATGGAAGGAGTTATTTCTCTAGCTCCTTTTGTTAATGATGGTCCATACATTATCTCAGTGAAGATACAAAGTTTTCTACTTATAATTACAAGTTATATATTTATTCTCTGAAAACTATACAAAACAATCTTTTTGGAGTAAAGAAATTGGTCCCTAGGAAACTGACTGATTTCTTTTTGATCTCTACATGCAGGGTAGTCTGAATGAATATAATTAATGATGATAACAATTCATTTGATGGGACTGTAGCAGTGATAGTGGGCCGATGGCAAATGTGCCACAGTGGGGCATTGTTATGGTGTCCGTAGTTCCTCTTTTCCAAGAAGAAATAGGGGACATTGTCTAGAAAAGACTATTTGTGCAAGGGCCAGGAAGTCCTGCCACATACAGGGCTAGGCTATAACCTTAAGGATCAAACTACGTTTTCCTAATTTATATCCTTCGACAAAGCCATTTGGCTTACTTGCAAAAAGGCCTACCATTGGTCATTTCCCTGCTCTCCAAAGACTTCTTTTCCTCATTTTTATTAGGCCTTTGCACACAGTGATGAAGCTTACTTCCAAGCATTCTGTGAAACATTATAATGTCAAAACTGTTAAGAAGTCTTTACTAGCATATAAGATTTTTATTTGCTACTACTCCATAGGAGATAAGATTTTTTTTTTCAATTTCACCAATACTGGTTAAAAAAAAAAACACAACAAAGCCAATGAAAAATGCAAGAGATGGTAACGTGGTCCTGCTGGTTTCATGTCAAAACATACACTCTGAACCCAACCCCAAGAGTCACCAATTCAAGATGTCCTTTTGCTTGGGAACTAAGACAAATGCCAGTGCCCAGTGCTACAATGGGCAGCTGCTGAGGGAAGTTAGCAGGTGATTTTGCAAGAACATCTTGTGCTCTGAAGCTTAAGATCTTGGCTTTAGCTTCTACCACAGCAAACAGAAAGACCCCCGGATGGGGCGGACGGGGTGTCCTGTGGATCTGGAGCCCTCCTTTCCTCCAGCCACAGCTGGGAGGGTGTGTAAAGGATGAGCCTGCTGCCGCGTCCCTCACCGGGCAGCACTCAACATGGCCGTGCCGCCGATGGGACAATCTAGGAGCTCTGGAAATGATGCCCGAGAAGTTTGGCCTTGTTGTGAGGGAACATTTTCTTCAGTGCCCACCTGGCTCTCTTTCTTGTCTCTCTTCTCTGCGAGTCCTGCCCCAGGAATACTGGTGATTCCACCGAGGCCAACCATCTAGAAGTCTCAGTGTGGCACAAGACCTCGCTTTGTCTCCATCGGCACAAGCTGGCTCTGTCTCAGCAGCAGCAACGCTTCCCATACCCACAAAGCTTGCTTTTTCTGTTTAGGAAAGTGTTCAGGATCAACTCTGGGGCAATAGGCCTGACCTCTGTTCACAGATTAACGAGTTAGCCAGCCAGCAAGAATCTGTCCAAATGCAAACCTTCCTTCCATCTCTGCATCGTGTTTATCATGCCATTTACGTTGGAAAGCAACTTTATGTCCTCCTTCGACCCCAGGAAGGCTTTAGGGCATAAACCTTTCCAACCCGCCGTAGCTTGAATGATTTTCTTGGCCATGGCGTGAGTGTTTCCCAGCTCGTGTGAATGTTCAGAGAGCCCTTCCTGGGGAGCCACCTGCTATGCTGTGATCGTTGTGTGATCTTACGCACTGTGGTCCAGCTTGGGTGACTGGTGCCCACCAGCCAGTCATGATGAAAAGCCCTCTGGTCCTCCCTGTGGGTCCTCCCTGTGCTCACTTCAGCCACAGATACACTAAATTAGTAAGTTTTAAAGCATACTGATTTAAATCAGATATTGCAGTTATTGCTATTGTGCATGGCAGTTTTTATCTCTAAACACTGATCCCGCTAACCCTGCCAATAGCTCACCTACTTCTAGGGTTTGTGCTTTGCAAGTGCTGAGAATGTTTGCGGTGTGACTTGCAGACCAGACATCGTGATGTCATCAGGTCATCATAGGGTCAACATAACTGTGTAAGACACATTATATTGGTCTCTATAAAGAACAAGCCATTGCAAAGTTCTGGCATCAAAGAGATCAGAAGCGTTCTTGGATGCAGGGAAGTAAATCAGTTTGTTTCAAGAAAAGGAAGGGTTGAAAGCATTTGCTGACTTACCTTTCATTATTTGAGTGTTTCAGAATTCTCTGAATTCTCCTTTTGCTGAAGTCCCACCTTTTCTTGTGTTTAGAAAACTCTGATAGATTTCCAGTCATTTGAGCATAATTCTTTTGCAAATAAATACTTTAAAATTCCTCTCATGATGATGTTACTTATAGATCCAAAGGAAATAGGATGCTTCTGATGCCACATGGATAGGTCTAGCCTATACCATATGGTACTAAGTTTTCAGGCCTGCAAATTATGTCTAAAATTGAAGGGCAGGAGAGAAAGGCTGCTCAGTACTTCCAATTAATGTTTTTAATTAACCCCCCACTTTTATTCCCTTCTACTAAGTGCCCGGAAGTGTGCTTTTCATTCACAAAAGGGAATTGAATTATTTTAAATGTTTTATCATTCATAATACTGGTATAAAACCTGGCTAAAAAACACAATACAAGAGGGCAAGGTTACGGTTCAGTGGTAGACACCTGGTGAGTATACGTGGAACCCTAGATTTAATCCCCATAACTGCCACAACAAATCAGCCACAAAAATAACACAGAAGAAAACCAACAGTGGATAAAACAGAACAGCTTAAAGTTTAAGAGGAAAATTAATAGAGAAAACTGATTTCTCGGGACTTTTCAAAGTTGAAGGTGTATGTGAGTGTGTGTTAGAAATAATCTATAAAACACTAGCATATAAAATAATATATTGGCTATATATTATATAATCATTATCTACAGCACATAATGGAAAATTATATTTTCACAAAAAATCCTATTTTTAATGAATTTAACCTAAGAATTTTGGAAACCATTAGACATAATAAAAAGGGAAAAATTGCACAAATAATTAAAATTTGTTGCAGAGAGAATCAAACTGATAAATCAAATACTTTTTGCATAATCAACACTAGCAGTAATGGATAGAGAAGGAAATAATCAAAAACATGAATGTTAACAGAATTTTTTTTTTTTTTTGAGACAGGGTCTCGCTTTGTAGTTCAGGCTGGCTCTGAGTTCACTATGTAGCCCAGGCAAGCCTCGAACTCAGCGATCCTCCTGCCTCTGCCTCCCGAGTGCTGGGATTACAAAGCTTTTTATTTATCTGAAGGCTCATACTTGAGAATCAAGGTAGAGGAGTCAAATAATCCCACATCCTCTCATTGCTGCCTGTCTTTTGCGTCTATGTTTTTTAAATGATCAGCTTTACCAAGTACTTCATATCATTATCCATCTTTAATTCTCTAAAATCAATTCATTCAACAAATATTTATTGATTTCCATTACTACTTAAGTCCCTGTGTTCAAAGTTAAGTATATTAGGTATTAAGATATACATAATTTATACTTGAGGAAATTACCAAGATGATTATGATACTGTGCAGTAAAAATGTGCAGTGGGGAAGTTGTAAATGTCACTATAAAAAGTGTATTTCTCCTAGACTTTGAGGATCCAAAGTTACTTCCCATAGAAAGTGACTTTCAAGTAAGTGTTGAATAAATAACTGGAATACAACAGAAGTACTAGAAGAGAATTAGAAGTTCAGGTAGAGAAAATCATGTCTTGAGATTCAGTAGCAAAAAACTTCACTCTTTCAGAGAACCAGAAATTTGTCACTTTAACAGGAGAATTTACAATTTCAGAGACTGTAGAAATTTATAAACAGATCCTTGTTGAAATCCTGTTAAGAACTTCACAGTTAACAGGAGCCCTCTCAGAAATACTTCTATTAAGATATTGGCAGGGTCAGACTTTTAGAAAGGTTATTCTAGCTACATGCTAAAGATTGATTCAGCATAAGAAAACAAAGAATAATAGACAAGAAAGAAAAGAAGGAGGCAAAAATATACGGTAACCTAGTTCAGAGATAGGGGTGGGCTGACTAGGGTGTTGCCTAGGAAGGTGACCAAATTGGAGACCTATTTTGGAAATACCTCCTAAGACTTAGGGACGGAATAAGTATAAGAGGTGAAGGACTAAACCCAATTAAATTCTGTAGAGTGTTTGGTTTGAAATTGAGCTAGAGACTGTATATGGACTAGTGTGATAAATAAGGCTTTATGAGTTAACCACACTGCAGTTTAGATTTGAACTTTATACCTACAATTGTTTGGGCTTGATTTATGTAAACTACTATCCATGGAGATAATGGAGGTTCAGCCCTGTCTTGTCATTTTTTTTTTATTACTAAAAAAAAATCTTGTTACGTGCAAATTGAAGAGGTTTACAGTGGCTTGGAGTTGGTAGAGGTTTCATTCCATAATTGGCTATCTCCAAAGAAGAAGCCTAAGGCAATCAGGGGAGAGCAGCCAACCTCGTGACAACCCGGAAGTAAAGTGAGAGTCCGAGGAGGTGTGGGGAAGGGAGATATCCCTTCCGGGTCATGCTCACAGATCCACTTCTTCCGGCCAGACTCTACCTTCTAATTGCTGTAACAGCCCCACAAACAGTCCCATGATGTAATCATATCCCGAGCACACGAGGTTTGGGGGGCCGCTTTGTGTCTACACTTTAACACTCCCCAGTGTGGTTAGATATCTAATAACTAGACCAGTGCTTGGCTAATACTGCTTGATTTTGGTAAATTTAGTAACAACAGTAGTACAGATTTATAAAGGGAAGAGAGGTTGTTTTCTGTGTATGATGTGTGTTAGGCCTTGTGATTTGTGATTGTCTTTTTAAAATTCTGGAAAGAACTGCATTAGAAAAGTTGAAATATTTGTCTTATTGTAAGCTGTGTCCCCTTAGTTTGGTCAGTATTGACATGAAATGCCTTTCTAGAGAGAAAAGATTGCACTAATGTCATTGGCCTCAGAGTGGAGTTTTTGTTTTGTTTGTTTGTTTGTTTGTTTGTTTGTTTTAATTGAGGTGTTTTCCCAAGATTTACCCCATCAATTTTTAAATAAAATTACTTTTGTGTAGTAAATCTGGAAATTTTTAAAAAGCATGCAGTTTTCAAAGCAAATAAACATAGGCTTCCGTAATAATGTTTATGCACTGATTGTTCTCCCTAAAATTAAAAGCAAAGATAATTGCATATTCCAACTGCAATGAGTAAAAAAAAAAATATAGCTACAAATCAAAATATGGATAGTTTTTAAAAGGAACTTGAAAAATATCAACTCATACTTCTGTTGAGTTTTATCTTGTATTCTTTACTTCAATGATTATTACAATGAGATCATAAGGTTTATGGGAAAAACAAAATGACCAACAAAAATCTTGTAATTTGAAGGCATCATATTTAAATAAATCTAATGGGAAGTGTCAGTTGCCTGTGCATGAATTTAGCGGGAAGTAGTGGAATCAGGGATTCTGGGATAGCACCACAGTGATGAAAACATACTTAAAACAGGAAAAAAAAAAAACACGTAGGGAGGAATTGTCTTGGTGAACTTGCCTTTGTCCGCGTTCTACCCCACATCTTGGTATGTCTACAGCTCAAACTTTTCACTGAACTTGGAGGACTGACTTTTGTTGGGGAAAAAAAAAACCTATGATGATTTAAGTTTGAAGCAGAATAATTATTAACTTAATAATGATTAGACATTCTCTCGTTTCTCCTGTTAAGGATGTAGTATCATACTTTGGCTTGAATATTCTTTTCTTGGTAAACTGTAAGGAAAAGTCCAATTTTCATGAAGAGAAGTAGGTGTATGCAATAAAAAAATGTCATGAATTTTGAAAGGTCTAGTCAATTTACCTAGGAGAGTGAAGTCCAATGTACCAAATCCTGAAAAGCCAAATTAGGATATTTTCATCTTTGTTTTCCCATCCATCCACTACTGAACAAGGACTGCTCGTATGATTTTAGACTCCACATGGCCCCAGGCTTCCCCGCTGCCCGGATTGAGCACCTAGGTGTTGATATGCAAACAGACCCTTGGGCAACTGAAGAAATAATTTGAATTTGTGCTCATTTACATTGTTTTTCTATTTTATTTATGTTTTACAATGCATATAATATTTAAAAATATCAACTAGTATACAGTACAGGTTATGTGTTACTCCCTGGTCTAAGAACATCAAACACGGTTGTTTTAGCCTTGTAAGAAAAATACAAATGAAACCAAGATTACTCATGCCAATTTGTGCAGAATAAATGATCTGAGACTCAAGCCTCCATTGTCTGAGATGGGGTTCTGTCCTTTTCACCACTGTACCACCCTTCTTTCCTAAAGCATGGTCTGTATGTATGATTTACAGGTGAATAAATGCAGGCACATTTTTGAAGATCATTTATTGATAGGTCTGCCCACATGAATCCATTCATTGTCCCTAGACTGCTCTTTCTGATTTAAAAAAGCCTTTTACATGTCTTCAAGTTTCCACCCTGTGATCTCTTCCGCCTGTGCTGATTTTGTAGTTGAAATTCCTGTGAGTAATCACAGCTCCCTCTTTAATCCGTCTTCTGTGTCCAAATTCTGAACGTGATTTGCTAACATCACGTCAAATAAACTTAAGGGTCCCACTGCAGCAAAATTTAGTGTCCGGCAGTTTACTGGGTATCTTTTTCTTTGTAAATGATTTGAAGACTAGTAAATTCTCTACTGTCCTTGTTTAATGCCTGTGTCTGTCTGTCTGTCTACTCTCTATCTGCAAGAATATATGAACTAGTACATTCCTTCTTACCTTCCTGGTTCAGTTTATTCTCATTAATCTGCATCACTCAGGGGACATCCTAAGACAAAGAGACCTCAATTAATATGAGAGATTAGTTCCCTTCATTAAATGTGGTGAGCACTCAGATATTTAAACCTATTCAGTGGGCCAACAGCAATTCAGAAAATAGCATCAAGTGGAAGGAGGAAAAACCTTTTTGAAGTAAGATTTCTTCCTACAGGTATTTTTGCTGCTGTACTTGGCATCTTGTTAATAAAAAAATATTGCTTGGGCTATTTTAGTTCTAGTCTCCCTGCTTGTGTGATGTGGCACTGTGACTTAAGCCATCTGTTTGAACATCTTCATGATCTATCATTCTTTGCCGCTTTTAGAAGATGAATCTTATAACAGCAGTTGGTGCAACTTGATCTTCCTTCCATAGTGCATCATTTTTGTGCTTGATACATTTGCCAAAGACCCCGGTCTGATTTTATTGGCCACTCTTGACCGTGAAAAGAAGGTCGTAAGATGCACATCAGGTTGTGAGAGAGGGTGGCTAAGTATCAGTTTACCTATTTCAACTGGACTTTATTTCCTGTTCCAAGTTTAGAATTTTAAAAAGCTTAAAGACCTCGATGTTGAGGAGATATCAGTCATGTGTTGCTTGTTACAAATAAAGCTAGTTATGACTTAGTGATTAGTTTGTCCTTTGGAATGTGTTTTACCAAGGTCTCTGCTTGCAGTTTTCCTTGTCACTGCCATGCGATGTGACATTGAAGTTATTTGCTTTTGCTCCACTTCTATGCCTTTCTTGTCTGTATTATTAACTCAGTGGGCTAGAATGCTAACAACTTTAAATAGCCCATTGGTTGTCATAGTAACTGATATTAAAGCTAAATATAATTTGTCTCTTGGATTATTTCACATTTGAAATCCTTGCTGGTATTTGCATTCTTTAGTAACTCTCTGGACTGACCATAAGACTTTGTCCAAAGAACGTCTTGAGATTTTAGGTTCATTTGAGGAGTTAATTCAGTGCTTCTTACTTTTAGCCAGTTGATGATGTGTTCAAACTAGTTCACTTCCATCAAATACAGGGTCAGGGAAGCTCAAGAAGATACTTATCTAAGTGTTACACAATATGTTAGTTTTTATGTATTAACCATACATATTTTCTAGGCTATATGCAGTTTTATTTATCTTTGTAATGTTTCTTACCATTTCTTAGATCTAGTTGATGGAAATAAAAAAGATACATTATAGGAACGCTTTCAAGAGAGATGGCCAGGAATGACCCCTGTTACCTCCTCTGTTTCTAGGATGACTTTTGTTTTACTATCTGGGATGTAGGGGCACTGTGGAGGGTGGATATGCTGTGCAATTCCTGAATATCTGTTTTCATTTCTCTTGTACCACTGCTTTTTCTCAAAATATGTGCTCTGTATAAAGCACACAAATTTGGCTATAGAGCTAGACTTCCGAGAGAAAGCTGATACGTAAGTGTCCCTTTGCCTTGCACGCAGGGTGTGTGACCCTTCTCTACCCAGCTGCTGTTGTTTCCTGCTGGGCATGTACGGGGCCAAATGCAGTTTCTTAATTCTCCAGGGCTCTGGAGATGTCATTGTCTCCTGTCTGGCCCACATATCCATTCCAGACCTCAAGACGAGAAAGTGCTATTGGATCAACAGCATTAGCTGTTGAATATGTATGAACTGTCCCAGTTGTCAAATTATCTCATCAAAGTCTCTTATATAAGAACTTGGGGGTGACACTCAGTCCTTCCTCTCTCATTGCGCTCCCTAAAGTAGCTCCTTTTCTGCTCCAGATCTGCAACATTTCGCTCTGCTTTCTGTTCTTTCTCTCCGCCCTGATTCCTTATTGAAATCTACTTTCCTATGACTGCAGCCATCGCTTTCATCCAGCGTTTAGCCACTGAAACCGCCTTCTTGTCCAAGTCGCTGCTTTCCAAGTATCCAGGCCTTGGAGGAGCAGCACGTGGCGGAGTGTTCAGTGCAGAGCAGTGGCGCGTTTCACGTGCAGCTTGTCAACCAAAGCTTCCCAGGAAAAGGGGCCTTTTCCAACACGACTTAGGGAGCTTCGGTTCAAACACAAACCGATTTCTGGGCCATGTGTCCACTCTGTGGCCGTGATGAACACTGTGAGTTTTGAGGAGAACAGCAAATTCCCTATAAATACCTTGTACATATTTTAAGACTTTCATTCATGGGATCAATTGTTTTATTTATTATTAGTTTTTAAAGCACCAGTCTTTGAAGAAGGGTCCTAACCTTAACATCTTCCACTTCCATGTATATCTTTGGCTAAGCTTGATCTTCGGAAGGAGCAGATAGAGTGTAAGTTCTCTTTTCTCACCTCTGTCGTCACCCCTGCGGCTCAGGAAACTCAATCCTGGTCCTGACGTGTCACTCCAGGGCGAGCAGCTGACAGCGGACCCCGCACAGTGGAGTTGGTCTTGGAAAACACGACAGCGAGTAACCGAGATCTGAGTGACCGATTGTTCTGCTGCTAAGGTGGTTTTTATTCCTCTTTCTTTTTTCCTTCAGCATGCTTTGCTTTCGGCTGTGTGAGTGCTCAGTAGACGATGTGCTCACAACCATTTTTGCTGCTGTAAGAGGGCATTAGGTGATTCTTCCCATTGCTTAGAAAGCTTTCCAAGAATTAAAATGATTATATTCTTTTTGATATGGGCTCATGTTTGTTTTTAATGAGAACATGGAAATAAACATTATCTCAATTCCTTTGTAGCATTCTAGCAATAACAGGTGGTCATTGAGGTATGTAAATTAATTAGGTAAAAATAGCTTCATCTTTGACTAATAGATACATTTCTAGTAAATACTTTTCCAATTATATAATATGGTTATGCTTTTAACTATATTAGTACTAATATATTTTAGTGATAACTTAAAGAAGACTCAATCTCAAAAATATATTCACATTGATCCTTCAGGGAATGTCAAGAACTAATTCCTAAATGATTTGCAAACATGTCACATGATGATGAAATTCTTTGGAGGGAAAGTGAAGAACGGTTCAAGGAGAAAATGAAATAACGAAATTTGTGACTAATAGTGTTTTCATATTTTCAATAGATATTTTTGAGTATCCGATTATTGTGTGGTTCATGGATATGTTTTTCCTGGGGTGGGGGGGACAAGGTTTCAGGCTGGCCTTGAATTTGCAGTGATTCTCCTGCCTCAGCCTCCTGTGTGATGAGATTACAGGTGTGAGCAAGCACACCCAACTTATTCATGGACATTCTTGAAAAAGAGTGGTGTAATATAATGTAGGGGAAATGAAATATCCCAGTAGTTTCAGCTACTCAAGAGGCTGAATGGGAGGGTTACTTGTGTGCAGAAGTTCAGGGACTCTTCCTCTTCTTCCTCCTCTTCTTCTTGAGACACAGTCTTGCTTTGTAGTTCAGGGTGATATGTAGTGCTGGGGATCGAACTTGGGTCATGCACTTGCCAGTTATATGCTGGAACCACTGAGCTAAATCCCCGACCCTTATCTCAGCTTCCTACTCTCCTCCTGAAGCAGTGCACGAAGTCCTCATTCAGGTTATTCATTGGTTGTGTTGCCATGGCAACTTCGCTGTCTTGAATGGACTCACAGTGTCACCCTCACATGGTCAGTTGGACCTCAGGGATGAGCTTGACATTGCACAGTGCTGTCACCGGTGAATGAGCTGAGTGAGGGCACAACCTGCTTCTTCACTGCATGACAATGGGCAGCAACGATGACCTTTTTGAAAAAGCACATTTCATAAAATGTGAAAGAGAACTTCGGAACTGCTCCGGAGACTGGCAAGAACGGTGGGTTAGGTTTGTATGAAGAAAGGACGGTCTCCTGGAGTCTCGTGCTGTTTTAGAGCTGCACTGACTGGAAACAAGGACTGGAAGGTAGAAAGAGGCACGATTAGCCATTACCCAAGAGAAAGCTATTAAACCGGATTGGCTTTTGTTTTCCATTACTGAGGATTGAACGCAGGGCCTTTACTCTGAGGTGTGTCATCAGCCTTTTTTCAAATGTTCTGCTTGTTACGAGGCAGAGTCTCCTTGAATTAACTGGCTAGGCTGTCCAGGCTGAGGTCGCACGCACGCTCCTCCTGGTCGGCCTCTCGCAGCGCTGGGATTCTGGGTGTGCGCTGCCATCGCTGCCTCCAAATTGCCACTTTTTTTTTTTTTTTTTTTTTTTGAGACAGGGTCTCGCTTTGTAGTTCAGGCTGGCTCTGAGCTCACTATGTAGCCCAGGCGAGCCTCGAACTCAGCAATCCTCCTGTCTCTGCCTCCTGAGTGCTGGGATTACAGGTGTGAGCCACCACGCCCGGCACTGTGGTATGCGGTATTGATTGCTGGTGGGCGTGAGTCTCCACGCCCAGCATTGTATGTGGTTACTGGGGATCGAACCCAGGACCTTGTGCTTGCGAGGCAGGCGCCGGAACCACTGAGCTAACCCTCCGGCCCCAAATTGCCACTTTTAACTAATAACGCAGGTTAAAAATCTACTTGCAGTGAAATTTTGTCTTAAAGGAATCATTAAAATCAAAAGGAAAATGAGAAGGAAAAGGTGAAGCCTTGGAAACTTTGATGTGGAGGAAGTAGCTGCAAAAACATTGTCAAAAGTCTCCACGGCGGCACGTGCGGCTGGGTGACAGAGCTGGGGACGGAGCACACGTCTGATCACGTCATTTCCTGGTTTAAAATGCCTGTTGGACCCTGCCGAACGCGTCACCGTTCTCTCGCCTTCCTTCATTACCCAGGACTTCTTGAGCGGGGCCTGCGGTGCAGGCGAAGCCATTTCCGGCCCCCTGACCTAGCGATGCCCCTCCAGGCCGCCACGACAGACCCAGGCTTGGGCAGAGCTTCTTTCTCTCTGGCGAGCCCGCGTCTCTCCCATTCCAACCAATCCTTTTACGATTCTGTGCTATTTTGAAACACTGAACATGTTGTTAGGTTCAACAGTGTGATAATTTGGGAGGCTCACAATACGTTTAGACTCTTCCCTTCTCCTTGATGGCTGGATTCTTACAGCAGGTTGTTGGATCTCTCCAGCAATCTGTGATGCCCTCAGTTTGTCTTCTTCTGCCTTCCTACAAACTCAGTTTTGCTTTTTAAAGCTTGAGTCAAGGGCCGGAGACTTAGCTCAGTGGTTCCGGTGCCTGCCTCACAAGCGCAAGGTCCTGGGTTCGATCCCGCTAACCACATAGAATGCCGGGCATGGAGACACGCCCACCAGCCATCAGTACCACATACCACAGTGCCGGGCGTGGTGGCTCATGCCTGTGATCCCAGCACTCGGGAGGTGGAAACAGGAGGATTGCTGAGTTCGAGGCCTGCCTGGGCTCCATAGTGAGCTCAGGGCCAGCCTGAACTACAAAGTGAGAACCTGTCTCAAAAAAAATAAATAAATAAAATAAAATACAACTTCTATAGGATTGAGCAGCCCCACTTCTGAGGTACATTTTCATATTAAGAAGGGGCGCTCATTTTCTCCCTAACATCATTCACAATAGCTGAAAGGTAAAGGCAGCCATGCTGTCTAGAAAATGTCATCTACACAGACCATTCCTGAAGTGCAAGAAATCTTGCCATGTGCTAAATGTGGATGAACCGTGAGCCCACTGTACTAATTGAAATAAGACAAATAATATATGATTCAATGTGCACGTGGGATCTAATGTAATAAGAGAGTTGCTCTTTAATGGGTAGAATTCTGGTTGGAAAAAGGGAAAAAGTTCTGGAGATTTATGGCGCAGCAATAGGAGTCTATTTAAAACTAATGGTTAAGATGCTAGAGAAAAAATTGTTAATTTTTCTTTAGTGGAGACTTTTCTCTGACCCTGTCTTCCCAATCTGTGATTCCCTCAGTCCTCCCATGGTTCTAATAATGGATTCTCTACCTCCTCGTCTGTCCCAAGTGCGCCCCCTGAAGGCAGATGGAGTCCCAGTACCGGACATCTCCCCAGTTCTTTACTGAGTGACACAGAACATGTACTAAACATACTTCATGACTAGACGAATGAGTAATGAATAGAAACACCTGTCATCTGCAGTATCATTTATCAATTTCAACCCATTTTCCAGCTTGACAGGAAAATAGCTCAGCGGAGAGTGAGCCAGCTCACTGTGGGGCCGCTCTGAAATTTTCAGACACACACTATGAGCCTGCCTGCCGTGCAGAGGACCAGACACTCCTGGCAACTTTGTAAACAGGACAGAGTTCGACTCTTTTCATGAATGGTGCCTGAGGTTGGATAACATATTGTTTTCCCGATTTCATAAAGAAAAGCTGTCAAGGAAGTATTGAGTGAGATATCGATGTTTCGTTCTTTCCCCCAATTTAAGACGTTCTATTTTTATAAGACTTTTCTTAGACAAGTAGTTCTCTGCTTTCTTTTCAAATGAATAGAGATGAAAACACAACATGTAGAAGTTATTTTCTTCCTTTACTGTGACATCGTTCTTGCTTTCCGCTGCTGCTTGGTTAATTCTGTATGCATATGTGCAGATAGGTTCAGCATTTTGATGTGTGTCACACTCAGAATTCAAGTTGTCCCCCCAGCCTCCCCTCCTGTCAACACTTTTGCGTTACCACCAACAGTGGAAGAATGTCAGCAAAATCTCAGTTTGCGGAAAAACACAGAATATTTGTTGATTCAATTGTCTTATTTTTATGTATTTCTTCCATAAATAGTCTTAAACATTTGGTGTAATCACAAATTCATTGGATTAAGAAAAACTAACCAGCCAGCTCGCATTAATAGAAATATGCAAACTTGTTGGTAGGTATTTTTCTTGTTATTTTTTACGTGGGGCCTATCATTTATATTATCATGTATAGTGCATGTGTAAAAGATAATACTTTCCACAGTGATATATATCACAACTCTGCTCTGTTCTGACAGTGGATTGCCTGGACAAATGTGGTCTTTATCAGAAGAATGTCTTTTTTTTTTTGAGACAGGGTCTTGCTTTGTAGTTCAGGCTGGCCCTGAGCTCACTATGTAGCCAGGCAAGCCTCGAACTCAGCAATCTTCCTGTCTCTGCCTCCCGAGTGCTGGGATGACAGGCATGAGCCACCACACCCGGTACTGTGGTTTGCGGTATTGATGGCTGGTGGGTGTGAGTCACCACGCCCAGCATTGTAAACCAGTGATTGAACTCAGGACCTTGCGCTTGTGAGGTAGGTGCTGGAACCACTGAGTTAAATCTCTGGCCCAACAATGTCTTATTTTTAACGGATTGTCTTGCACCTGCGAACCTGGCACTGTCTTGCCGTCTTACGCACCCAGGTCGAGGATGAGACTGTGTGAGGAGGGAGAACTCGCTGTGGTGACGGAACGGTAATGGCGATGTCAAGGACTGGCTCCGGAGGGTTGGTCATGGCCACTGCCTTCATTTCTTATGGCTCCTTCCCTCCCCGCCGCCACAAGTTAAAATAATGTTAGTGTAAATGGTACTAAAGTACCTTTTTTTAAACCAGGGACACCTACTGTACTCAGTGAGTCAGTTATGATTATTTTCTCTTTTTTTTAGGTGGAATTAATTCAAAGATTAGTTATTTTTTTTTCAAGATGAAACTACTGCTTTCAACTAATGGCCACAAATAACCAAAATTCAGTGTCTTCCCTCTATTTGTTGAACGTATTTGTACATGTTTTTCTCTGCACAGTATTGTAATTGTGCAAGTATCACGTGCCGATGACAGATAAACTTTAATAGAACTACATGGGGCGAATGATGACTCAGAAGTGTATCATTTGTGTGTCTGCATCTTCCTATCCGTGGTGCAGGTGCTGAGGGTGGAGAGAAAAGGCATTAATTCCCCCTTCGCACAATGGAAATCCAATACACAAAGCCTTCCACACAAATGGAGAGAAGAAACATTTAAATTTGTGAAACATCAATATTATAAAATATGCTCAAAAGGTTGAAATGCATCTCCTGGGTGAGCAGACACGTGTTTGTGTCGTACGGGTGGTGTTTGCAGTTTAGAGAGAGAAATTTCTTCATGTGGTTTGGTACTAAGTTATATAAAGAATGCTGATTAAAATTTATGGGGACAAAATGAGTCATCTTCCATAACATTTCTATAACAATGGATTGCAGCGTGTTCGTAATTAAACTTTAAAAAATCAAATCACAGAGAGGACAACTGCTTGTGAGTGTCACTCGTGGAAAACAGTGGCCTTATTTTATACTGTATCATACAGGAATTTGATGAAAAGCCATAAGGAAAAAATTATGAGACTTTTTTACATTGATTTTATTGGTAGACTTTATACATACATTGTGATCACATTCAATATTGACAGTTCGTACCTGTATATGACACATCTTCATGCTCACTTTTTCCCATCCCCCTGCCTTCCACCCCAACCCCCTGTGTCCATGAACTTTGTTTCCTTTTTTTTACCATCAGTGTTTTTCTTTCCATTCTTTACTTTCCCCTACTCCCCGTTTTCCCTTGTGAACATTTTCTTCTTTTTTCACAATACCTATCATGCATTTTGGAATTCATTTAAACTTTCAGTTTCTCATACTAGAGAAATTATATTTCTACATCTGTGTCCTATATAGGACACTTAAGAGTATGTCCTCAAAGTACATCCATTTGTGTACAAATGACTCTAATTTATCATTCTTTCTGGCTGAGTAATACTCCATTTAATAAAATCACATCTTTATGCAGTCTCTCATATGGGCATTTGGGCTATTTTCGAGATTTAGTTATCACAAACTAAGCTACTGTAAACACTAGGTATTCTATGTTTCTGTGGTATGATGGTTTTAATACTTCCATGTATATACCTAGAAGGGAAATAGAGTCAAATGGGACCTCAAGTCCCAGTTTGTGGAGGAATCTCCACACTGATCTCCATAGTGCTTGCACAGTCTCCATTCCTACCAATAGTGAAGGAGGGTTCCTTTCAAATTACAAGACTTCTCTACCATATATTTTACACTATCTACTTCAGAATTAATTTAAGAACTGAGAGTGTGTGTGTGTGTGTGTGTGTGTGTGTGTGTGCATGCACATAGTACTAGTGATTGAGCCCTGGGCCTTCTCACTGAGCTATATTGCAGACCTTTTAAAATTTTTTTGACATAGAGTCTTTCTAACTTGCTAAGTTGAGCAGGCTATACTCAAACTTGCACTTTTCTTGCCTCAGTTTCTCTGTGTTGGGACTACAGGCATTTACCACCACTCAGATATGTTTTAATGATATGGACAGTATTTGTGTTTTAGAAAAAAAAAAAAACCTCTTCAAACCATTTGATACTAAAAATATAGGTAAGATTTTAAATGCTCACCCTTGTTACAGCAAGTAACTCTGGAAACTTATCTTCTGGATTGAGTGTCCACTTCCAAAATTTAGGTGTCAGATTTTAAAAGCCCTTAATAATTTCAACACGCATATCTAGAACACATTTCTTCCAAACTACCCATGTTGTACAGTCACACACACACACACACACACACACACACACACCTTTTTGGACTCTCCTGTGCATAACCATTCCTAAATTCAGTTGGTTCAAGTGCATGATATGAAAGAAGGGTCTGATTAAACTAATGGGCATAGAGTATGAATAATCCCCTTATGCCATCCGTCCTCCTCAGGGGCTCTGCAGTGTGTGGGGTAGCTAAGTGCTCACTAATTGTGGAGCTCAGGAGGGAGCAGCAGGAGCAAGCTGCTTCCGCCTTTCACTTTCCTTTCTGAGTAAGGTAGTTTTACCAAACACCTCTCTGTTGCCTGTATTCTGGAACATATATTGCCCAACAGCAACCATTATGAATCCATTTTTAGCCATGATTATTATGAACACTTTTCAGATATTTCTTCTTCTCTTCAGGACCCCCTATGTCCTTTCTGTCTTCAGTCCGCTCCTCCCACGCTTGGGAATCCACACACACAGGCACGTCCCATGACCTCTTCCTGAACACGGGTGAGAACCGTGCTCCTAGGATCCGCCCAATCACTATTACTCTTTTGTGTCTTATTGCCACATGACTGACCACTCCCCAATGTAACACATGCCCGTAACCCAGTTCAAGAACCCTCAAGGTGCTGTCCCTCTCGAAAAAGATGTTTCTGACCAAGGGCAGCTTTAGGTTCCCATTACTTTTGGTGAAGTCGCTTAGTTATATCAGCCACTTGAGGGGGGAGGTTAGAAACCTAATGTGTCCAGGGTGTTTCCAGGAATGCTTAGAAAAACATTTTCTGAAATGTTTAGAAAAAAAGATCGCAGCTGCACTTCAAGAAAAAAAAAAAGTGCAACTGAAAAAGATGATAAAAATCCTGTTGTTTCAGAGAATGAGGGTACAGTAGCAGGATGCAGGCGGAAGGAGAAAAAGTTTGCAAGGCTGGCGATCGAATCCTGTGTTTGTTGAAAGAGTGCCTTCTACATAGGCAGTTTAATCTAGAATGATCTGATTTGCTAAGCATAAAAGACATTCTTTTCCTCAGGAAGATTTGACTTCTTTTTATTGTTAAGGTAGGGGTAAAATGACATTGATTTAGAGCTCCTTTTGGAGTCAAACCCCTTGAAGTGTTAAAAAATTAATGGAAATACTGTTCAATGAAAGTTGTTTGCCTGGTGCCTGTTTAATACAAAAAGAAATCTTTTATGTCTCATGCCAAATTGATCCAAAGATGTTGCTTATGTGTGTCTACGCAAACGTGTTTTTGAGAAGTGACATTCTCATCCATTCATTTAGAAACCAGTCGATCCAGTATACAGGGATTTGCATTAGACATTTAAGGTAGAAGCCTGTACTGAAATATTTATTATTAGAGTTGCGATTTCCTCAACTCAGGAATGCTGGTTTATGAAGCTACTGCTGTAGGACAGTTCTTTGTAATTTCATTCAACCTCTATTGAGATCATTTTCTTATAAATTTGGCTCTCTACAAAATTTAGGATCCTCAAAGTCTCAAAACATCCCTTCTTTCCCCCATGCTTGCATAAGGTTCCTATGAGGCCCTCAATAAAATGTTGAGGTAGACCAGTAGTTTAAAGAGCATTTGAGTTTGCTGCAGGTAATTCATGGGATAGTTGTCCAGAAATAGCCTCACCATGCTGCATAAGACATAGGAACGAGGTTCTCTGGTTAAGAATTAACAGATCCCAGAAGGACTGGTCACAATAAAAATTTAGATGTTCCTTTTTATTTGGGATTTTGTAATTTTTGGCTTGTCTTTATTCCCTATTAATTTAAAAATATTCCTAAATTAGTTTATATTATTTGAGATCCCCTGGGTTAGCCCTCTTGTTCTAGAAGCAGGATTTTGTTTTGTTTTGCTAAGATTTATTTCATTTTTGCATCATTAAGTGTGAAGAACTCAGTGGATACATTGCCTTTTCGTCCCTGGGCCTTTTCTCTTCTTACTAAAACTGCTGAGCTTTTAAGACTTTTCATAAAACCTCTTCTCCAAATAAAATGCCCTTTAGGGAACTGCATGTTTTCACATTTATTTGGAGAGGTCTATAGGGTAATGTAAACCACAAACATCTTAATTAATAAAGGTGATGTTTTTATTATTGCTGAGGGGGCAACCTGTTTTTCGTGAGCACATATGAAGTCAAGTTTCTTGGAGTGCGGCTCCTCTTCAGAATTATGTGGGCCTTAACGAGATCCTTTCCGCTGCCTAACGCTTACCCAGGGAGTTGTACAGAGAGGCAGCGATGTGCAGTCGTCAGGAGGTGAGTGTTAAGCATCTGCTAAGTGGGAGGCATCATTTTGACGCTATGATACCACGATGAACAAGACGAGATAGCCCAACTCATCGAGAACACATCTACACGTTGGGCAGCGAACCAACACCCATGTGAACTTTTAGTATTGACAAGCGCCCTGTGGAGAACTGAAGTAGATTATCTGACAAGAACAGATACCCCACCCGTATTGATATGTCAGCAGCACCCTGTATAGAATTAAGAGGAAGGGGACCAGCAAATGTGACAGGCCCTGAGGAAGGAGAACCGCAGAGGTATTTGAGGGTAGTTGGTCGCAGCCAGGTGCCGGGACAGAAGTTTGGGTAATAAAACACGAAGGATGTAGGGCCTGGGAAAGATCAGCTTCCTTTGAAAGGGAACGGTACACCTGGGGAGCTTGTGCACAAAGTGACATGATCAGTATATACAGATTCATGTCAGCTGCGCTTCGGGGACCAGGTCAGAGGGATCCAGAGTGGAAACTGGCTGTTCTGTTCAGGAGGCAATGGTGACATGAGCAAAGGAATTCATGTTTTGAGTTGTGGGAGGAAGTGGATGAAATCTATGCCGAGCCGAGGCTGTGGGTGAGGGACTGGTCATGAAGGCGAGGGAAGACCAGTCACACTTGATTAAGAAATTTGAGTTAGGGGAACCAGACAAGTGATGGTTGCCACATACACAGTTGCAGAATTTTCGTCTAAGTTTTGACACAAACTTCCACATCTATTTATCAAGAGAGACATTTGCATAATAGACCTTAGCATTTAATATTTGCGTTTGACAAAAATGATAGTCTGTGACCATTCCAGAACGGATATATTGATTCTTCCTTTTCACCCACATTTTAGTGACTGAGGAGAGATGTGTCATTATTTTTATGAGTAAAATCATGTTATAGGCCCTGCTTTTACTTAGGTGTAGTTTTACTGTCTGTTTCAGGTGAGTTTAGAAGTATAAAAAGGCCTGCAGTAAGAGTAGGGCATAAAGACCTGCTGGGAGCAGGACATAGCTAGGAAATGTTACAAATGGGTTGATTACATTAATGTTCTTCAATTGGCTTAGTCTGATTTTAATTTTTCATCCATGATTTCAGGTGTTTTAGATGATGAGACCTTATCATCTTGGACCGAGCCCAAGAAACGAGTGACTTTTTTCTTTGCAAAGCTCTCCTTTTTATGCACCAGATTTTCTGACATTCTGAATTAATAATAAGACTGTTCTAAATTGGATTCAGGTTGTGGGAGAGGGAAGGGTTTCTTTACTCTAAGGGGAGGTAAAAACTATTTTTATACAAACCCGAATATCCTAAGTACTGTAAATTCAGGGTATTTGCACTAGTAAGTTATATTAATAGATAACTTGATAACCAATTTCTAAGAACTAGGTCAGAGAGAGATATTAAATTCGTGCCTTGTAAGGTTTCCCAACAGCATGGGTTGCTTCATGAGCCAGGTTATAAAGTGCCTGTTTGCGGAGGCTGCCCTTTATATTTTATGACCAAATTCAGGCAAGTTTCCTCAAAAATTAACTTTACAAAAAATGAAGAGCTGAGATTACATGTGAGTTTATTTCTTAATGTTTTCAAGCAGGTTTAATATTGGATACATGAAGATTTTGCTAGTGTGGAAAAGCAGAATATATTTTATGCCCTCCCTGGAGGCCCTGAAGTGGTCACTCTTTTGACAATTATTTACGGGGTGCTATGGGATCCAGCAGTCGTTCTGTAATCAGTCTTCATCCAGAAACTAGGGAGGCATTTGGGAGGAAGTTATTATAAATCAGTCGTGGTTATCTGCTTTAATAAACCTTTGGAAGAAAGCACCGTCCATACTCAGTACTCTTTATTCATGCCCAGCGCATGGCTTGCACTGTCCTTCCGGCTTTCCTGCAGCAAGGCGACTTCCTCTCTCACCAGGGTCCAGCTCGACCTTTAGTTCCGGTCTCCGGAGCGCTCACCTTGTAGTACGCGCGTGCTCCCCGCACTGGGGTCTTCCTCGCCAGCCCCGATCATACCTCTGACTCCTCATTCTCCTGGTGGACCCTCTTTTTGTCATCCTGGGCATCGTTATTGGGAAAGGCCTCCATTCCTAAAGCCCCTTCTGGACTCCCAGATCGGGTTTCCTGAGCAGCCACTGAGGACAAAGCTCAGAGCACAAGAGCGTTCTTCTGGATGTGTATTAAATAGGAAAAGGGCATGGATAAGGCCAGCCAGTGGGTGTGTCTCCCGCAGAGAACGGCCGTGGAAATAGAATTCCTCTTCATAAACCTTCCCAGTAATTCTCCACGCAGGGGCAGATGGTAGCGCGAGTGCTTTATTCTTTGTGTACACTGTGTCTGTCTTCGATAAGATTATCCTTCTTCCTTTCATCCTCACCATCATTGCTTTGGCTCCACCTCCTAATGTTGGTATCAGTATTCCAACACCCATCTCAGGCTCTTCTGTGTTTTTTTGTTAATCGACTCTAAAATAGTGGGTTTTATTTATTGATCACTTTAGCAAAAGTGAGGAATAGAAAAATTTATAAAATTATTATTATTACTTTTGAGACAGGGTCTCGCTTTGTAGTTCAGGCTGGCCCTGAGCTCACTACGTAGCCCAGGTGAGCCTCAAACTCAGCAATCCCCCTGCTTCTGCCTCCGGAGTGCTGGGATTACAGGCTTGAGCCACCAGGCCCAGCACCTGTGGTATGTGGTACTGATTGCCGGTGGGTCACCACGCCCAGTATTGTTATACCTGGTTACCAGGGATCGAACCAGGAACCCTGTGCTTGCTAGGCAGGTTCTGGAACCACTGGGTGAAATCTCCAGCCCTATGAAATTATTTTTGCCAACACTCTGAATTGCTATCACTTGTTCAGATTGCTTGATGCTATGACAAATGAAGCACCTTTTTTCAGAAAACAGTCTTCTCTGAAATCATTCCAGTAAGTTTTAATGCGTTTTCTTGTCAAAACTAACTTACAGGTAATAAGTACATTGTAAATTAAGTAAAGTGAATAAGTGAATCAAGGAATGTTAAGCTATCACTCATAGGCATTTTTAGCATTTCAAAATGTTGAATAAGGTGAAATTTGATCTGTGGCCTGATAGAGACCTATAAGATTTATTTCATATTTTCCTTGTGTTAATTTTGGAAAATAATCCATTTAAAAGAAGTTGCTTTTGTTAGCAATACTTGATCCTTTTATGTTCCAGATGCATGGTAGTAAACATTATGTACTTTAAAATCAATAAGATAATAAAGATGTCAATCATTTCAGTATACCCTACAATTATGCAATTAGGTATTATAATTAAATGTTCAAATGATTACACATATGAACACTAATTTCTCAATTAGAAACAGTTATACTATTGATGAGTGTGTGTGTGTGTGTATATATATATATATACAGTAACAGCTGACTAAATCAAATAAATACATCTATCAAAGAATATTAAGGGCAATAAGAAGATATACCTTGTACAGTTCCTTGTGAGTACTATAGTATTTGACATTTCTTAAAAATATGATCTGAATTGTTTTTATTTTGTAGCAAGACATATCAAGTATCTCTTACCTATAATAATAAATGTGTAAATGTTTTGAAAGACTGTATTAAATGCCATGGGAGCATTGTGAAGTATATGTCATTTCCTATTACTTGTTAAGTTTGAAATACATTTACTTCTCAGTACTTCATGTTCAGTGTTGCCAGAAAGTACTGAGTATTTTAATATATATGATTATCACAGGGCTTAATAGGCAGAAAACATAGATGTATTAGAGATAGAAGTACTTTAAGAATAACCATGTTAGGTCTTTATCTAATTTTTTATTTAAGGAATAGGGTGTATAAAAATCAGTGATGAGGAACTAAAGCTTCAGTGGTTGAGGTCTAACATTTGAAGTCTGGCATTTTTAAGAGTTGGGGAACATCCCCACATGCAGATTGAATATGTAGTGCCTTGGGCTGGAGATTCAGCTCAAGTGGTATGGCGCCAACCTTGGATGCACAAGGGCCCGAGTTCGATCCCTGGTACTGCAAAAAAAAAAAATATGTGTGTGTGTGTATATGTGTATGTGTATATGTGTATGTGTGTGTATGTGTATATGTGCATATACACATTTATATATATATATATAAATATATATATATATATATATATATATATATATATATATATATATATAAATTCTAAGACTGGGAGAAGAGAGGAGCATACTTTGTTTGTATGCGTTGTATTTTTGACATAAATTATGATTTACCATCCCTGTAATAAGAGTTTCATTTATGTTTTCCTGAGACACAGTTTAATTGTTGATAATGCAGTTCTCTCACCCTTATGCGATAAATTGTTTCTAAGTATCATGAAGTAAATATTCCTTCAATCAAGATGAAATTAAGTGTTTGTGGATTTTTGTGGGCACTGGTCTTTTCTTTATATTGATAGATGAATTTGTAATCTATTATCATGAAGACCCTTTTACTTATTTTTTTTTTTTGAGACAGGGTCTTGCTTTGTAGTTCAGGCTGGCCCTGAGCTCACTATGTAGCCCAGGCAAACCTCGAACTCAGCAATCCTCCTGCCTCTGCCTCCCGAGTGCTGGGATTACAGGCGTGAGCCACCATGCCCGGCACTGTGATATGTGGTATTGATGGCTGGTGGGTGCAAGTCACCATGCCCAGCATTGTATGTGGTTACCGGGATCGAACTCAGGGCCTTGCACTTGCGAGGCAGGCACCAGAACCACTGAGCTAAATCTCTGGCCCAAGACCCTTTTACTTTTAAAACTTGTAAACATGTACGGAGTACACTGACAATTTAATGTTGAGTATACAAAGTAATTTCCTGTTCATCTCCATCGCATAGATTATTTCATGTTTACCGCAGTTGGACAAAGTCAGTCTCGAACTTTCTATTCAAAATTTATATCTTTAAATGGCCAGTGAGTTGAAGATTATATCCTAACAATTTTCTATTGTTTGTAAAAAAAAAAAGTTTGTCTGTTTATTTACTTATTTCAGGTTCTTTTTGTTTGCATTTATTTATTTTTTATTTACTTATTTACTTAATTACTTATTTATATTGTTTTGGAAGTAGAGTCCCACTGCGTAGTCCAGGCTGGCCTCGAACTTATGGTCACCTTCTTGTCTCAGCCTGTGGAGATGAGCTCCGATGAAGAGTGTGTGTGCTGCCGTGACTGGCCAAAACCAGTATGTTTTATGAAGGCTTCTCTGATACACTTTAAAAAAAAATCTTTTACATTTTCTATCCTAACTTTTGCCCAATTTACAGGTTCAAATTCTATTTTTAAATTTTTCATCTCCCAAGAACATTCATCCTCAAGAATTCCAGACAGTACTATATGAGACAGTTTGTATTTTGTTCAACTCCATTTCAATTAGGATAAATAATCTTTTTTAAATTGAATTCTTTATTGGTACAATTTATATACATCTCACAATCACACATAACATTGGGGAATTTGTACCAGTATATATGACACAAGTTAATTCTCATTTTTACCCATATCCCTACCCACCCGCACCTCCCCACCCCCTTTAGGAAAAATAATCTTGCAAAAATATAAATACACAGGAATTCACACACAATGGCTCAGTAAAGTTGCATAATGTATTTTCTCTTCATTAGAGGATAAAGTGAAGCCATCCGTTTTTTACTTTTTCTTGGGAGAGTGTAGTCCTTTCTATTTGAATTATAATCGCTAGAGTTATTATTATTATTTTAACATGAGAAGAAGACAGACCAGGATCTGGGGTTTCAGATGGAGTGGGTTCTCATTCTATTTCTTCCACAGAATACTGGGGGGATCTTGGGAGACTCACTTTCCTGCATAAAACCTCATTTTCTTCAGTTGTAAAATTAGAATATAGTGCTTAATTGGTATTATTTTTGAGGACTAACTTCAATGCATTGCTAAAGCATTTGCCAAAGTATGCCCTCAAATATTTGCTTGCTCTCTTGTTTATGTATTTGTTTTATTGGTTTTCTTATTTGTTTATTAGCACTAGGGATCAAAATGAGGGGTATGCTAGGCAATACTCTACCACTGAGATATACTCCTAGCTACTTATATCTGCTATTTTTAGTAGAAATGTAGTCATAATTATACCTGGTAGAATTTTGGGAGCTCTGCTGATAGTGTGTTCTTGGGAAAGTTAATTAACCTTTCTGAATCTCAGTTTAGTGATCTGCAAATCGAGGGTGATAATGTTTACTAGTAGGGTTTTTATGAAGATGATTGTGCAAAAGTGTGGAAGAGAATCCAGCGCACGATTCTTTTTTTTTTCTTTTTGCCTTTTAAATTTTATTCAAGGTTGAAATAGGTTAAATACAAATTGTTGCAATATTTAACCCTGGCATTAATCTAGTGGGCTGAAATATTTCAAAGGTGTCCAGAAATAGCATATCGTTAATGTTCAGTGATCCGCGGGTACTAAAACTGGGTCGCTAAAATGAACATTGAAGATGGCCTTGTCTCGCGTAGAGTACTTCTTGTTCTTCCATTCTTCCTGTGCCTCAATTGTGCCATCTCTTGTCGATAACTTGCAATCACCAGGATATCGAAAGGAGACGAAGTTCTAAGCTCTCAGTTAAGTATAAAAGTCAGTTAAGCCTCTGTCTCAGACGTGTTCCCATTGCTGGCCATAATTTCTGACACCCTCCACTTCGAGGAGGAGCGATTTATTTTGGCTCATGGGTTCTAGAGGCTTCAGTCTACGCAGCGAGGGCATTGGAAAGGATGTGGCTGAGGACAGCTGCTCACCACACCGCATCCACGGGGACGCAGAGGGAGGGAGGAGCCTGAGACAAGAACAGGCCTCCCTCCAGGTCAGGCTCCAGGGACCCGCCTCCCACAGCACATGGACACGCCCTCTGCTGACAGCTCCTGGAGGGCCGACTCATCAGTGGATCAGTTCACAGAGCAGCACAAAGTCGCCATGATCCAAACACCTTCCCGAAACCCGGCTGATGGACACTTGCCTGGGGGGAACATTCTAGATATAAACTGTAACAACTTCCAGGGGTTTCCAAATGACCATAAAATGTCCGTCTGTTTTGTTTTTGTTTTTCTAAAAGCTCTTTACATGTTTTGGTATCAAAGTATAAGTAAAGATTTATTTGTAACTTTGAAAATGTAGCAGGAGCAACTAAAGTTGTTCACTTTTTCTTTCTAGTCCCAGATGCCCAGAAAAGTACAGAGAAACAGATGATTCACATTAAAAAATTTCCGAGTCTAATTTAATGTAATTGGGGATATTTTAGATGAATTTTTAGAAAACATTAAATAGGATTGCCTTGTATTATCTAGTTGGTACAATCTGGCAAATTTACCTGTTAGGAGAATTCTAGAATACTATAATTGCAAACATCTGCCAAGTCTGTATTCCTTAAAGATATTTCTACTTTTTCTATAAGCACGCTAGTGATTTTTAAAAATCCTTTAAATCAAAGGAGTTCATTTGGTTACCTTATGAATAAATGTAAATACGGCTTTAGTAGATTGCTGTCTTGGAGGAAATGGAACAGAGCAATTTATTTTTTATTACATTTCTAATACTCCACGGTGTCTGCAGTACTGTTCATTTAGATTATATTCTATTATAAAAGACATTAAAGAAATTACTGCTTTACTTTCAGTGAGATTGAGAATGATTTGAAACAATTCCCATCAGCATCCCATATGGAGAAGATGGAAATGTTGTTTAATAGCAATTTTGGGAAAAAAATCCTTGATTTCTAAATTTTGTGGCAAATCAATATTGATTTATGAGTGTATAAATGCTACCTTTGACTCAAGGATATTTTTCTAGTAGAAATGTTAAAGTACAACTCAAATACTACCTTGTACCTATTCACTTAAATTGCCACTGGGGGGAAAGTGTGTTTGAAATATACTATATCATTGCAGCCAGTTTTATTACATAAAGATGACGGATTGATGATTAAGTTGCCCCATTTTAGGCTACTAAAGGTCCAGGTTAATGATTTTTTCACCAGTATAACGTTCCTTCTCTTTTGAGATGCTACTCAAATCTTCCGGATGGCTCAACTGCAGTATTTCCAATCCTGTTTCCTTTATTTTGCGTATGCTTCTGTTTTTTTCTCCAGTGTTATTACTTTATTTTACATTAGAAAAATAGAGAAAAACATATGCACAGAGCCATCACACCATGACTAAAAGATATTTATGATATTTTGCTTGAAGTTTTCATGACAGACTGAATTTTGCTGCTGATTACTGCTATCTACACAAGACAGATACCAGTTCTGTCTCATACAAGAGATGTGGAGCAGTAAAGGACTTTGAGTCACAGTGGGGTCGTAGCTTCTTCAAGCAACTATCTTGATGCAAGGATGTAGCTTCTACCCCGGAGTTGGCCCACAGTGTAGGATCAATTCCAGGGCCCCAGATTATATTTTAATTACAGGCAGAAAGAAGAAAAGGGAAACAGATAGACAGGCCCATTCCCTTCATTTGAGAGGAACCAGATAACTCACATAGATCTTTGATAACTCTATCTCCATGAATGCAAAAAACAAACAAACAAACAAAAACATTGACCTATCAGGCCCAAATATATTGTATTTGGGAAATCCAGCTTGCAATTTGACTAGTGTGGGAATCTGGGCCTTGGGTAGGTTCTTACTGTTCTCTAACTGGTGAGCAGTGGCCTGTTGTGTAAGCGTTGTTTTTGCAAATGATGCAGTTTAGACTGAATCCTTGCTTTACTTTCGGAACACTGAGATTTTGGGATGCACTAGGTAAGGAGTGACAAAGGGACCAGATGTCAGTGAAAACTTAGCGCGTCTCTAAAGATCTTCCTTGGTACACAACTTCTCAGGAGAGCTGTCATCATTCAGTGCTGGGGAATTAAACACATCCTCTCTGCCTCTATTGGGAGAGGACTCTTGAGTCATGTGTTTACCTTTTCCTCCAAATTTTGCCCCATGTACTTTTTTCCTTTCAGTAATTTTGCTTTGCATCTTTCCACTGTGATATATCACTCTCACATTTCTAACTTTATAATGAGTTCCCTGAATCATCAAATGTAGGTAGAGCCTTGGAGTCTCCTGACAAATAGGAAAATTAAGTACATGGCATTGTTACTGTTGCTGAACTTGTAAAACCTTCTAATAATTGTATCACAGACATCGTTAGTCTTTTGCCATTGAGATCAGTAGTATGATTTGTGTTTTGATTCACCTTGTCTTTCATTGAGGTGAACAGGAGGGTTTTGGATCTGAGTGATTGAAGGGAGGGAATTGCCAGTGATGGGGATGTGAGGATGAGGAGGGTTGGTGTGGAGAGGAGACCAGGAGTTCTTCTGGGGCGTGTGATGTGTTTGGCTGGATCGGAGGACATGCAGAGAAGATGTCTGACCTGCAGGACAAACTTAGTTGCCATTGTACGAATGGTCTTTGAGGTGCTTGTTGGGTTGATTGAAGTTGCCCAAGAATCAAGCTGGAAGGACTCAACATTCAGAAATCAGGGCACTGAGGAGGAAACACCACTAAAGACCAGGGAGGATAGCTTGTGAAGAAGTAAACGACTTTCTTTTCACTGTAAGGAAAATTTAGAGTGTCTTTGGCATTTTTTTTCCAATTCATTTTTGGGTTGTATAAAATGTTATAATTACTAAAATTGAGACTTGATACATATGAAATCAAAAATATGCATTTCAATCACAGTTGAATACTTGTAGCACACCGATATTTTCTTAAATCAGCTATCTCATTCTGCTGATTCACTGTATAGTCTATTCTGTTCCAAAATTCAAATATTTTTGTGATGAACTGATTCATATCTTACATCACCCATTCTTTTGTCTTTATGCTTACATTATTTTTCATTAAATGATTTTATTTTCATGAATCAGTGTTGCCACTTATCAAAGTTTGTTTTAACCATATCTAATTCACAAAAATATTTTGTGGTTAAAATTTAGTATTCGAAAGTTATTATTTATTTATTTTCTTCTAACCTCAACAATTCGTGTTCAAAATTTAATGCTCTCCTTATAAAGATGAATAGATGAAACCATGTAGGTGGATTAATAACTTCATGAAGATGATTGAATTTTAATATAAGTCTTCCTATGAATATTCCAGAATGAAAAGAGATGAATAGGCTCAATTTTTACTTAAATTTACACTGAAATATTACTATCTTAATTAACAAACTCGTTGCACTGTTGGTGTTTTAGGGGGCGGCATTTTTTATATTGCCCTTAGAATTGGAATACTAGGAATCTGTTCACGCGTAAGTGAATTCGGCCCTGATCGCTGTGTGCCAGTCTTGACTGCTCACGCCGGAGCTCTCAGGATCAAGAACAGTACTTCCTCTAATGAGCTACATGTTATTAAGACAGAACAATTACACTTTATGACTGGTGCTTTGGAAATAAACTGGGAGGATTCTTGTGCGAGTGGTATTTTTGTGGAGTTACTCGTAGCAGAAACTGCTAAGGGAACAAGAAAACGAGGAAGAAGATAGACTGGGATGGACCGTCAGCACTGCCTGAGAATCTTTCAAGAGAGGTGACGGGCCTTTCGTGGCTCACACTGATCATTCACTGACTAATAGTCAATGAGTTGGGGAGTAAATCCCTGTTCTTTCTCAGGCTTTTCTCTGAGAACAAAGCCATCCCATCGCCCGAGGACCTTCCATGAGCAGTAGGGGATCCCAGAGAGGTACGGATAGTAATCATAAAGGCTCTGAGAAGAGCAGATTAGCACCGATTGCCTGCTCTGATGTATAAACAGCTTCTTTCTGTAGCATGTGATGAGTCCTTACAGAGGGGTGTCCGGGTACGGGGCAGCCGAGAGGACAAAATGATAGCGATCTGCGGGAGACGGAAAGCTTCCTAATAAAATTATGTGTGGAGATGCAGGGGGATTAACTAGATGTTGAATGAAGGAAGGAAAAGAAAAACCTCAGGACAGAAGGGACCTAGTGTACAAAAGCACCAAGTCAGAAGGCCGTGGAAGGAACTGGATCTATCAAACGAAGAGAATAACATTCCTGACTTTGAATTTCTGTCATAGGATTAAAATCAGAGGTGGAGATATATAAACATCGTTAAAATTTTAAAGAAGTGAAATCCTGCTTCTGGTGTTTGGGACCCGT
>PVIC010014191.1:0-36957 GCA_004025085.1 Thryonomys swinderianus
ATACTGAGCTGAGTTCAATGATTATTGAAGTCCCTTCAAAAATCTCAGATTTTAGAACTAGATTAATTATAATGAAACTTGAAGTTGCGCACTTTGCTGTATGACAGGCATTGCACTGTTTGGAAAACTACCCATTTGTTCTAGTTTTAGGAACCTGTCTTTTGGGATGCTGTCAGGGCCTATGTCATCACATCCTTTGGGTTAGCTCCACGTTATGCTTATGCCAAGACTTACTCTGAGTTACACCTGGTAAGCAAGGCAGGTATCCAAGCTGTGCAGTAGGCACTGTTTAAACCAGACAGGAATGGCACGAGATGTGTTCCTTTTCCGGTGCTTGGTTTGGGTGTGAATAATGACCCTGTGTCTGTTTCCTGCAGTGTTGGTGTTGTGGATTCTAGTGATATCACGAGACATGCAGGTCTTTGTGCGCACTCCGCTCCCGGAATGACAGGGCAGGAGGATCCACAGAACCCCAGATTCAGCACTAAAACGAAGTCAGTCTCCTTCTCCTGGGTGCCTCATCTCAGGGAATGCTCCCGGCGCCAGAACCCTGAGTAATCGCCAACCCCTCTCCTCTCTGTTATCCTCGAGTCTTCTCAGTTCTTCCTATAATCGTAACGGGACTGCTCTTCTGTCTCAGGTGATCCATGAGAGCTTCTGTGTATGTGCCTGGCTCCTTCAAAATACTCTCAAGGATAAGACCTCTTGGGTTTAGGCCCCTACTGCTTAATCCGCCCCCCAGCCCGGCCAGACGATCGATTTGTTGATCAACTGAATGACTTAATAAATGAATTACTGGTTTGGGCATCTGAGGGAAGTGGGTTTACCCTTTCTGTCTTGAAGTCATTATTCACAGCATTCCCTTTTGTTCTTAAAAGTGCCAATAGGGGGCCAGAGGGTTAGCTCAGTGGTTCCAGCACCTGCCTCGCAAGCGTAAGGTCCTGAGTTCGATTCCCAGTAACCACATACAATGCTGGGCGTGGAGACTCACGCCCACCAACAATCAATACCTCATGCCACAGTGCCAGGCGTGGTGGCTCACGCCTGTAATCCTAGCACTCAGGAGGCAGAGGCAGGAGGATTGCTGAGTTCCAGGCTTGCCTGGGCTACATAGTGAGCTCAGAGCTAGCCTGAATTACAAAGCGAGACCCTGTCTCAAAAAAAAAAAAAAGTGCCAATAGGGTGGGCAGTAAATTATATGGTCACACTGTTCGTGAACACCTTTTGCAAATGGTTAGTTCTAAAAATAACAGGTCCCATGCTGATATCTCCCTTTTGTCACTGAGAGGCATGAACAGGAGATTAGAGGGAAGGAGGAGCGTGGGGTTGCGGTTTTTATCAAGGCTCCTTCCTCACACTTTTCCAAGGTGGATACCCCACTACACGTTATCCACCTTGAAAGCATAGTCACTGTCGGGCAGGACTTTTTTCTCCACAGCGCTCCCCTCCCTCCACCACAGGTAACTTTAACTGTGTGCTTAAGTTTCCCAGGAAACAGATTTGCATAGGTTTACAGGGGGGTGAGAGATGCAGGGTTGGGCAGAGGAAGAAGCTGAATTGTCCCAGAGCTGAGAAGGGCCTTATTCTTGTCCCAAATCAGTAGGGCGTGAGACTCGTGCCCTGTGTAGCTGGGATGGTGGGCACTCGACACCAGCCCAGCTTTGGGGACAGAACTCTCACACATGGATGATGAAGTAGAAGATGGCAAAGATACTTTCTACTTTTGGGCTGGAGATTTAGCTCAAGTGGTACTGTGCCTACCTTGGAAGCAAAAGGGCCTGAGTTTGATCCCTGGTACTGCGCGCACGCACGCGCACACACACACACACACACACACACACACACACACACACAAGATATTTTCTACTTGCTTTGGGCTTGTCAGACTCAACCCTCAACCTACAGAATCGCATTTTCCTTTTTTTCTCTTTAGGGAAATTCAGTAGTAAAAAAATAAGAAATATGACATTGGATTTATATTTTATCTGAAAGTTATATTTTAATCTCAAAATTTCTTAATTTTGAAATAATATATCATAATAATTATATGAGTATAAGTTCACATATAGTATCTATAAACAAAGGATGGTTTTCATTTTTGCAATTCAAAATATAATGTCACAAAAAACAAAAAATTCACAACCAACCCAAATTCAATATTACCGTTTCTCCATATATACTAGTACTATATGTTTTATTATAAACAAAAGACATGTATGGAAGACTACAAGCTGATGCCAGCACTAGCTACCTTATAAGATTGGGCAGGTTGGTAGAGGATGAGGGGAAACAATTAGCTTTGTGATGTTCAATGTATCACTGATAAACTAGGAGGAAAAGACAAATCATGTTTGCTTATTTTAATATGCAAAACTGGAGACTGTGTAGATTGACACACAAGGATCTGCAAACCTTATATTCTAATGTTTATAATTATTATAAATATTAAAATATAAAATGTAAATATAATTATTATAAATATTAGAATGTTTGTTAACTTTATATTCTAATGTTACTTCTTTTCAAGGGCAGACTCCATAAAGTAAATAATTCACTTGTTTCCCCTTCATCCTTTGTTCATCATTTAAGTTGTTTGGTGTGAAGTAGAATTTCAAAAGCAACTAGCCTCTTTTTGGGAAAGACAATGTAAAGAAGCAACTGGGGTTTATCTAGTTTAAAGGGTTGCAAGTGAGTAATTAAAGGTAGTAATATTCCAGTTGGATTTTACAACTACTTAATAATATAGGTTTTTATGTTGGTGTACTAGGCACATGTAACAGCTGGCAAAACAGCACTGTTGTGTTTTGTTTCGTCTTGCTTTGTAGTTCAGGCCAGCCCTGAGCTCACTATGTAGCCCAGGCAAGCCTTGAACTCAGCCATCCTCCTGTCTCTGCCTCCCTAGTGCTGGGATTACAGGCATGAGCCACCACGTCCGACACTGTGGTATGTGGTGTTGATTGCTGGTGGGTGTGAGCCCCACACCTGGTATTCTTGTATGTAGCTACCGGAGATCTGTAAGGAGATTGGTAAGCAAGGACCTTGCACTTCCTAGACAGATGCTGGAACCACTGAGCTAAATCTCTGGCCCTGGATATGCATTTTTAAGCAGATGTCACCAATATTAGGGACAAAATAACAATCGGAATCTGGGCCCTCAAGTGAGGTCCAGGTGGGAAACGGGCCATCCCCCTTCCTAAATGGAGCTCACCCATGTTCATGGCTTTTAATAGAACAAAGTCACCTCAGCAGTATGTGTGTTCCTTCAGCTTTATGGTCAGTTGCCAAGATTCAAAACTCTTTGGAGAAAATACATTTCTGGACAAAGTTTAATGGGGTGGGGGTAATAGTAACTATATATTCTATAATAGTGCTAATTTCAGGTATGTTGTTTCACTATTCCTACACATTAGTGGCCTCCAATTCCTGGTCTTGTAGACCAAATGTGACCCTCCTGTGAGTCTTGCTAAAAATCAGTCAATAAATAACAATTAAAAAGTGACTGGAAGAAGCTACTTAACAGCAAGGAAGATGAGAAGTTGAAGTTGTCTTTGTTGGATAAGTCTGTCCCATTTGCATCGGAGTCCTATTCTTAGCTTGTATCTTTTTAAATTTTTATTATTATTATTATTTTTTGAGACAGGGTCTCACTTTGTAGTTCAGGCCGCCCTGAGCTCACTATATAGCCCAGGCAATCCTCCTGCCTCTGCTTCCTGAGTGCTGGGATTACAGGCTTGAGCTACCAAGCCCGGCATTTGTGGTATGTGGTACTGATTGCTGGTGGGTGTGAGTCACCATGCCCGGTATTGTTGTATATGGTTACTGTGTATCAAACCAGGGACCTTAGGCTTGCTAGGCAGGCTCTGGAACCACTGAGCTAAATCTCCGGCCCCTTAGCTTATATTTTGTTGTCCGTGGTTGGCCCTACCTCACCCTCCACTAGACTGTGCTCTGTGAGAGCCAAGAGCCTAGTGGCCCTGTGTGCTTCAGTGAGCCTCTCACAAGCCCTGGCACACAGTAAGTTCCCCACAGACACTGGCTCAACCCAGGGTAACAAGAGCAGTAGCAGGTAGGATCAGGCTGCTTGTGAGTCCAGAGGAACTAGGCCAAACTTTTCTATGAGGATGAGCACAGCCTTACAGGTCACTGGGGTGGTCTCATTTACTCACTTATCAAATATTGTCTGTGGGTCCCTAGCTCAGTATAGCAATGAATCCACTGATACAGATCCACTCTCATGAAGCTTATAATATCATGGGATGACAGACTTTTTAAAAATCCTGCACAGACCATCTCATTACAAACTGGTAAGTATAATGAAGGAAATATAGAGGATCGTATAACAGTTATAAAAAGTGTCACATGATGGCTATACAACTTTATGAACATATGAAAATGGAACATATTACAAAGATTAATTTTAGGGTATGTATATTTTATCTCAAGGCAGCTATTATTTAAAAAGAGAATGTGATAGTGGGTTAAGAACACAGCTTTAGATCTCTGTGTTTCTGGGCTCATAATCCTGGCTTAGACACTGAAAACTTATTTAACATCTTGTGAGTACTTTGTTCTCCACAAATAAAAATAACACCTCATTTTAGGATAATTCTGAAGGTTAAATGAGTTGATATCTTCAAAGCAATGGCAAAGGTACCTGGTCTCAAAGAAGTGAGCTGTTATTACTTTGGAGAAGTTGGGGGTTTGTGGAGTGGATGTGTCCCCCAAAAGTCATGTAGAAATCTTAAGTCCTAACATGACAATATTAGAAAGTGAGGCCTTTACAGGGTAATTAGGTTATAAGAGTGTAATTCTCATGCATGAGATTAGTGTTCTTACAAAAGAGAAAGAGATTATCTCTCTCTTCCTTTCCCACTTCCTTTCTTTTTACCCTCTGTCCTTCTCTCCCAGTAGAAGAGTAAGGCTTTCTTCCACCAAGGAAGAGCACTCTCACCAGATACCACATCTGCCAGCACCTTGATTATAGACCCATAGCCACCAGAGCTGTAAGAAACGGTGATATCCCATCCATGGTTCTCTGTGAGAGCAGCTCAGCTAAGACTGGCTAAGACGAGAGAACAAGAGTCAAGATGAGAGAACACAGAGCAGAGGCAAAGTCAGAAATTTCTTGAGCTCTACTTCTTGCCACTTGGAAACCCATGGAAACCCATGTTCTGATTAACTTTGCTATTGGAACAAAACTGCCATGAACGTATCTGACTGAATAACATGAAATTGCAGAAGTATATGTGTGTGTATGTCTATATACATACACACATACATACATATATATGTATATGTGTCATCATGCTTTCTGTTGTAGAAAACAATGCAAATATCCTGTCTTTACTCTTTATACATTTTTAACAGTTTTTATGATTTAGATCAAAAACATTCCCCCATAATCTTGCAGCAACAAAACTCCAGTTAGGCTGGCATATGAGCTCAAGTGTTATAGCCCAAGTGTTGCAGCTCAGAGCTCAAAACAGATAGTCGGGGAGAATGGAAGACACTCTTTGGAGTTCCAGAGACAAAATGTACAACTTTATTCGAACATCTGCAGACTAGCCTGGGATCTTTCTATAAAGAGGCTGATCAAGGAACTGGTTTGGCTTTTAGGCCCTAGTTACAGAACGTTCTTGAAATTAGAGTGAAGTTACATTTTAGTTTCATTTCATTGGTTACAAGTTACAAGTCTCATTGGCTAGTACAGTATACAGACTACAACCTCCATTGGTTAGAACTGTGTACAGATTTCCACCTATAACAGACGTATGTATAACAATGCTTTTCAACAACTCAGGTACTTCTAAGCTCCAGGCAGTCCAGTCTTCTGAGGTTCTGTAACAAAAGCTGCAGAATGCAGGCTGCAGTGAACTAACAAAGAACAAAGTTAAACAGCGGAGGAAGGGGGTTATTTCAGAGCCTTCCAAGTAGAAAGCCAAAGCTTTACTTAAGTGGAAGGTTTTACAAAATTGGTTTTCCCATTTCATTAACACATATTTGAAAGGTGATTTGATCATTGGTGGATTGGTCCATTGATGAGGTTAGAGCCAACTGTTCTGTTTGGAGGTGGTTCCTAGCTGAAGGAGGTGATTGACTGTGTGCAGAACAAAGTTACAACTACCACCACTATATAATTCTAGAACATTTTTATCACCCCCAAAAGAAACCTCCTGCCCAGTAGAAGGCAGTCCTGGTCTCCTTTCCTTCAAGGCCCCAGCAATCACTGCTTTGTCACCATGGATTTCTCAGTCCTTACCTTTACTCTTGGAAGGATGTGTGGAGGTTTTGGGAGTCGCCAAGATTTACCCTCAGATTCTGGAGGAAAAACAAATGACTTCTGGTCAATTGCAGTTGGAAGCAACCTAATTAAAAGACAGAATTAAAAATCAAATTTATTGTCTTAAAATTTCTCAAGTTATAATGTTAAAACAATGTTTCTTAGTTAATATTAAATTTTATATAGCTGGGTATGGTGGCTCATGCCTGTAATCATAGTACTTGGGAGGCAGAGGCAGGAGAATTGCCATGAGTTTGAGGATAGCCTGGACTACATAGTGAGTTCAGGGCCAGCCTGAACTACAAAACAAGACCCTGTCTCAAAAAATGTTTTTTAAAAATTTAATTTTAGGGCTGGAGGGTTGGCTCAGCGGTTCCGGTGCCTGCCTCACAAGTGCAAGGTCCTGAGTTCGATCCCCGGTGACCACATACAATGTTGGGCGTGGAGACTCACGTCCACCAGCCATCAATACCACATACCACAGGGCCGGGCCAGGCGTAGTGGCTCACGCCTGTCATCCCAGCACTCGGGAGGCAGAGGCAGGAGGATTGCTGAGTTCAAGGCTTGCCTGGGCTACATAGTGAGCTCAGAGCCAGCCTGAACTACAAAGTGAGACCCTGTCTCAAAAAAAAAAAAAAATTTAATTTTATAGGAGGGCCAGGGATTTAGTTCAAGTGGTACCATACCTACCTTGGAAGCACAAAGGCCTGAGTTCAATTCTTGGTACCCAAAAAAATTTAAAAATGTAAAAATACATCTTATAGAAAATATACTACTGGTGATTATAATAAATTGCATTAATTTTTAGGATTTTTACCACTCTAAAACTACAATTGTTTTATTAAATGTATGAACTTCTAACTCTTGATGAAGACCATGATAGCATGAATAAAAAGCACTATCCCTGACCAAGGTTATGCAATCAAAAAGAGAATTATTACACTATTAAGCATTTCTTGGTAGAGAAGAATAATATATAATATATAATGTATTTTGTTTAATAAAATCAAATTACAGGATTTAAGTCAAGTGGTACTGCACTTTGGAAGCACCAGGGCCCAAGTTTGATCCTCAGTACCATAAAATAAAATAAAATAGTCAAATACAGGATAGCCAATGTTAAAAATATTCAAAATGGTGATCTCTAAGTATTTAATACTTAAATTACTTAAATATCTGCTATTTTATATAATCACAAAGATTTAAATTTCAAAGTTGGTTAAACGTTTTCATTACTAAGCAGTAGGCAGATCCATGGGAAGGCAACGTAAAGACAAAATAAAACTAAAAATGGATATTTAAAATTATATCCTAAAATTTTAAATTTAAAAGCAAGTTCAATTACTTTAATGTGATCTGAATAATTTAAGATTAATAAAATTCAACCAGCAATATAACTCCATCCCTTGAGGCTACTGTGACGTCCTCTTCTGTAAAATCACCATGTAAAAGCAATTTGTAGACTTCTGACTAAAGCAAACCCCAAAAATGACAAATCCTATATCCATCAGAGAATCAAGATCACAGGGCAAAGTGCTGCCCTGAAAATTGGAGAGAGGAGGATTTGAAAAGTCACAAGTGAGCAGAAGCCTGGGCCCAGCAGCACTGGCTCATTGGCAGACTGCTCGGGCTCAGCCGCGGCTCGCTTGGGAATTAAAAACTCTGAGTGGGTGAGTCCTGGGTGGTCCCATGGAAGCCCCACCTCGTTGTCACTCTCAAAATCAAAGAAAAATCCTCCCTCTTGCTCCCAGCAGGGGGAGGAGAAATAACTAATTTGAATTTACTCAGAGTTCTGTTCTTTGTTGACTTGTTGGTTATGAAGGCAATCAGCCAAGTCCAGCTCCCTCTGACCTTCCAGAATAAAAATGTTCTAGAATTTAAAAAACATTTTTAATTTTATAGGAGGGCCAGCTCTCACCTGAACTGAAGGGAGCAGGGTGAACAGGAAAACTGAACCCAGGAGCACAGCCCCACCAGAAGCCCGAGACCTGACCATAGGAGTGTAAAATGCTTCCCTTCATGCTCATATGCATGCAGCTAGCCACCACAACCTCAAAACCCTAGTATATAACACAGGGCTGCAGATGAAAAATAGCAAGGCTCAGACTCTATTTTAGAAGAATTTCCAAGGAAGTGGAAGGACAAAAGGAGGCAGAAAGGCACTAGAGGAAATTGAAGCATCAAACATCTAGAGTTGGAGCCACAGTAAGCACGGCAAAGCTCCCAGCCCCTGCCCGAGAAGCCCCTGTCCACTCTTCCCGGAGTGTGGCCTTGAGAGAGACCTTGAAGCAGAGGGACTTGGCTGCCGGTGCTCAGACTCCTGAGGACAGAAACTGGGAGATAGCAAGTGGGTGTTGTTCCACGTCACCGTGTTTTGAGTAATTTGATACAAAGCAGCTGATTAGTATAAGGACCGGTAGGGGCAGTAGAAATGAACCTGTGATGAATCCAGAGTAGCCTGAGATGGCAGATGTTTATGGCTACGACAGGGGCCCAGGGAGAGGTGGGGAGACCGGAGAAGGGCAAAGCTCTGTGCTCCTGGGTGCTGGGACTGGGCTAGGTCTACAGCTTTCCCCACCTTCCGGCACTAGTCCTGAAGCTTGACCTTTCTGCCCACATCATTCACTTGCCTCTGAGTACATATCTAAAAATAATAATATAATAATAAAAGCCACAGGCTTTACAAATTTAGGACAAAAGCTTAATCTACCTTCACTCACTGGGTGGAGTCGTGTAAGTAGCAAGGTCCAGATTGAGGCAAGACCACGTCTTTTAAACTCAGTTCCAAAGTGAATAGACTATCACTGAGGACACGATTACATGATGAATATTTCTAGTAATAATTCGCTTACTTTTGTTTACCAGGGATAACAAAACCCTCTTTATAATAAAGCACATATGACATTCTAAAAATGGGCAAAAACTAATTTTTAATTCCAATGTTTTCTTGAGTTGAATTTTAACTCTTTAAAAGTCGACCTTGACTTAAGAACTCGATCAGTTCCCGAGGGCTGGTTGTAACTCAAGTTGGTTGTAAGTCAATACAGCTGAGATTGGGATATTTGCCTGAGTACATACAATAGATAACAATAGGCAGGTGATTCTTCCATTAACCTAATTAACCCAAATTGTTTATATGTCAGGCTGGTTGTAATTTGAGGGTCCACTGGGCCTCTCACTAAAAAGTAATTAAAACTAAAGCTAAAAAGTAACGCTGAAAACTGGACCCTGAGATAACTGTCCTGGCATTAAGCATTAGAACTTAGTAGAAGTAATCTACAAGGTGAGGATTTAGCTCAGTGGTTCTGGCATCTGCCTGGCAAGTGCAAGGTCCCAAGTTTGATCCTTGGTACCACATACTACAGTGCCAGGTATGGCAGTTCATGCCTGTAATCCCAGCACTCTGGAGACAGAGGCAGGAGGATTGCTTTGAGTTTGAGGATTGCCTAGGCTATACACTTCAGTTCAGGGCCAGCCTGAACTACAAAGTGAGGAGACCCTGTCTCAAAAAAAAAAAAAGTAATCTACAATTAAAGTACATTAATTACCTTGGGTTCCAAAAGGCAATCCTCCTGCCTCTACCTCGAACTCGGCAATCCTCCTGCCTCTGCCTCCCTAGTGCTGGGATGACAGGCATGAGCCACCCCACCCAGCACTGTGGTGTGTGATACTGGCACTGTGCTAGTCCCTATTGGATGGGTGGGTCAGCATTGGAATTCCCAAAGGGTGCATGGCCATGATCAGTATTCTTCTGACAGAATGAAGGTTCTGCCTTTATAGCAACAAGGCATCTCACCCCTCCTCTCCATTTCTGTGTCAGGCCGGAGTAAGCTTTTGGCATTGGGACTGAACCAGGACCTGGACCAGGTGACAACTGTACCCAGGAAAACCTACAGGATGACTCACCGCCATGTATAATAATTGTTAGCAGCAGCAGCACCATTGTCAATATTCTGGTAACACCAGTTAGCAAAAGACTTTTTGAGAACCTATGAGGTCTATATGACCCCAAGGAAGAAACTGAGTCTTAAGTAAATCAGTAGCAGGTCACACAGGTGGTCAACGGCAAGACCCAGGCTCCGGTCCAGGCCCAATGTCTGTAGCCTGGTAATCTCCTCCCACGCTGTGGCTGCCCGAAAATCAGGAAGCTTCCTTGTCACAAGAGATAGCTTTCCCTTCAGCAAGTGCTGCTCAAGGCAAAATCTGGTCGTTCGAGGGCTAGAGAGAAAAACCAGGAGGTGCATAAAGGGAAGGTAATGGTTGCCAGGCAAATGCAAGATTTTCCTAAGAGTCATTCTGAGAAAAATGCTAAAGATATTACCCAAGGTATGCAATACTTTCCTGAAATTAGTAGAATGGATATAAACAATACCAGGAAAACTTTACTTGTATAATTACTCATCTAAGAGAGAAAAGTTATTATTTTATGGGCTCTAAAGTGACTATTTTACTCACCATTTTGAAGGAGCGTATAGGTTCTCATCAACAGAAGTCATTAACACCTGATGGTTTACAACATCTAAATACTTCTGAATGTGAATCTGTTACCAAAAAAAAAGTCAAAGCTTAGGCTGTTATGGTGGACTAGAGATATTTGATTAATTCACTTCATTAGGCTAACCCTCTAAATCACATGATGAAGCCAAAAAACACAACACGCTATGTGTTTATCACATGCTGAAGGTGTCTTTGGGCTTCAGAAGCCTGAATTATTTCAGCTCTCCCAAAAAGCATAATAAACAACTGAGACTCGATGCTCAAGTGACCCTGTAGCATTCTTTGCAAATGAAGCTGTGTATAAGAGTCAGCAAACTGCTTAGCCAGGTGAATTGAGGTGGCAATACAGGCAAAGAAAGTAGGGACTTGGAGCAAGTACCTGCGGAAAGCATTTGCCCTTCAGGGAAGAGATTATTCAAAATGGCCAACCCAAAGATTCCAGCTGGGTCCAGCCCTCTCGCCATCAGGCAACATAAGACATGCTGGAGTGATGAAGGTATGGAAGCTATGTTCCTCAGCCTTGGGAAGTAACAGTGAAACTGAGAACACAGGAGCATGAAGGTCTGAGCATTGAAAATCACAGCTCTAGAAAATGGACCCGATTTGGAAGATGATCCCTTATTAATTAATGCATTCTCTAACTACTTTATTTGTCTGTCTCAGAATCAGTCTGTTTCTTTCGTTTTACCCACCTGATCACAATATTACAGAAATGAATAGCTCAATATTAAGGGAAAGTCATTGCTTATTGTTAGACTCCCAGTAAATCCCAGAAAATCTGCATTGTAATGGTAGGAATCCTTTTTTTGGTCAGGCAAAACAAGGGCCAATCAAAAACTAGGGTGTACATATAAAGCTGTTAAATGTATTACACAGCCACATTGCTAGTAACTCTCCCTCACTCAGCGTATTCTTGGTTTTTCCTTCCTGCCACTTTGGGAAGCAATTCTGGAAGTCCTCTTTTGTGAGAGTCTTTAGAAGGCATGATTTTAAAAAAACGCAGTGAATGCTCCTGCTGGGTGCCATCTGACAGAAAGGCAGCCTCATAAAAAGATTACAGTGCACTCTCATTCATCTTATTTACTGGATCTTATGCACTCCACCTGGTATGGGGCAACCTTTAGCTCTTCCCCAAAGTCAAAATGATCATGAAAGATAAATGTTTTGAATTGACTCAGGGCATCGAGGCAGCCATGACAGTGTAACTGAAGATACTCATGAAACAGGACTTGCGGAGCTGCTATGGAAAGTGGAAAGAATGATGAAATAAGTATAGTTAAAGCAAGGGAGACTAGTGGCCATGTGTCTTTTACTGTATTTACATTTTTTTATTAAATTTTTCCCCTATCCACCCTACCACTACCCCTGCCCATATACACACTAGCTTTCTTTCCTTTTTTTAACCATCAATTTTCTTTCTTCACTTTTTACCCCTAAACACCTTTTCCCTTTGAATATTTACTATTTCATAATATCAATCAAACATTCTAGAACGCATTTACAACTTCAGTTTCTCATACCAGGGAAAAGATATGATATTTACAGATCTGTGACCTATTTATTTCACTTCTGAGTATGTCCTGAAGATATGTCCATTTGAGTATAAATGATTCATTCTCATCATTCTTTATGGCAGAGTAATACTCTATTTTATTAAAAGACCACATCTTCTTTATCCAGTCTAGAGTTGATGGGCATTTGGGTTGTTTCAGATTGGGCTGTCACAAACTGAGGTACTGTGAACATGGGTGCACATATGTCTTTACGATATGATTCTTTTAATTCCTTTGAGTATATGCCTAGCAGGGGAATAGCAGGGTCAAATGGAACCTCTAATCCTAGTTTTTTGAGGAATCTCCACACTGATTTCCATAATGGTTGTACTAGTCTACATTCCCACCAACAGTGGAGAAGGACTGTGTTTTTTAAAAATTTAAACATTCACCATATCCTTCAGTTACACTGCATGGTGTTCAAATAATAGTGATAATTTTTCAAGCTTAAGTTATGTTATCAAACCAATTTTGGGATTTCCTGCCAGAAAATCTTACATTTCATTTCTTTAAATTAGTTATGGAATATAACATGATGTAAATCAATCAGGTAGTAATCATTGTCATTTAGAAAGCCAAGAGAACCTGGATGTGAATGCCCACCCTGAACCCCACTTGGTTACAGAATTTTACAGGATCCTCTGAGAACCATAAATTTTTTCTTCTAGAGGCTTCTTTGTCTCCTTCCAGGATTTACCTAATATCGGAAGCCTACTTACTGTTAGGCCCCTTTCTGTCCTCCGGATTGCTGCTTCAAGATGCTGAATATCTAGGCTCTTTGTTTCTTTCTCACATGGAAATTTTGTTAATTTCTTCCTTAATTGATGAAGGTCTTCTTGGACCTGTACACACAAAAATACAAAATACTGAAAGACTACACATGGCCTACCTGTAACAGTTATTTATCTTACAGGTCTGCAGTGGGCTTGAATTGGGAGAGACATAAATCGATTTTTATGGTATTCATTGAAAAAGACCACTCCTTTTGTCCTGTGACATCCTTCACTCAGACTCTGAATAGCAAAGCTTTCCTACAATTTGATTTTCCTTCTTCCATTCAGAATAGATACAAAGCTTTAACTCAAATGGCTTCTACTCTATCAGGTGGTGAAGCAGTTGGCCGGAGATACTGTTCATGCCAGACACCCATTTCCACAAATAGGTTAAGGAAGAAAACAGGAAGCAGGGTCTTTCAAAAGAGCATGGAAAACTGTGTTGGGGGGTCTGTTGGTTTTCTATCTGAGCTGCCTCCTCTCCTCTCACTGCTCTGAAGAAGCAGGTTTGTAGGTGTTGGGGCTTTGGTTTTGCTTTATGTAGTGGGAAATGAAAATATCAATGAAGAAAAGCAACAGATGTTATTATTCTCACATTTTCCCTCACTGTGTGTTTTCCCTGGAAGTGATAAACATCTCTCCAATGTCAGGCATGCTCAGAATCAAACGGGCCCTGTGAAATCAGAAAGCACAAGATTCTGTCTTCATATTAGGAACCAAACTTCAGATAAATACAGATGGCACCAATTATTGTATGGGCTGCTGCCACCGGAAAAGCATTTTGTTATGCAAATTTATGAACCTAACACCTGTTTCAGCAACAGTCACACCAATAACAATCCGCAGACTGGGTTGCTAAAGGCATTTGGAAATGGCTACCTTTTCTCCCTTCCTGGACTCACCTTCCTCCAGTCTGTGTTACAGACTACTCGGCAACAGTCCCGCAGAGCCGAGTACTGTATTGAAAATATCAAAATTTGCCACTTCTTGGTGATGGGCATTACAGTCTGGGAGATACATCTGATCACCTGGATTCTGCACAAATTGGCATGTGAAACTCTAGGCCCCACAGACTGATATCTGAACACACCTACTGCGTGCTCGTAGGCACTAAGGGTGCAGGTGCCCTCCTTTCCCTTGTTTTGTCCAAGTGACTCCTGCAAGCTGACTTAACAACTGTTGGAAGACATTTGGAAATACAAAGAGGCGGTTCCAAGACAGTATCCTTTTTAGATCACTGCATGTGGGTTCCCCCTTTCAACGCACCAACTTTCTCCCTTTTAGTGTTCGCAGTGCCAGGTATCTTTCTGCGGTTGTCTCTCAATTGCTGTAGGGAATGAAACTGAACTAGATTACTCATCAGGATACCAAAGGTTGATTGGTAGGTTGATTTTTCATCTGTCTTACATGACAATGATACTTCCTCACAGAATTCCAAGATAATGTGTTAATAGTAACGCGATAAAAGGAAGATATAACATTTACTAGTAACATTATATATATATATATATATATATATATATATTACCTTTAATGTGTTTGGGTTTATTTTCCTAGTACCAGGGATCAAACTCAGGACCTTGTACTCGTGAGCCACGAATGGCCCCACTGAGCTAAATCTCTGGCCCTAATGTGTTGAGGAAAAAACTAATTACTCCTTGGAACTGTTGGATGCAAATGAGGCAGTATGTATGAAATGGATTCAACATAGGCTTCAGAGCCAGGCAGATGTGAACTGGACTCTTGCTTCTTTTTTTTTAACTACACTGAACTTCAAAAAGTTACTCAGTCTCTTAGAAACTTAGTGTTCTCATCTGTAAAATGGGCTAAAACCTACTTTAGAATAGTGACAAAATAAAATAAGTATATAAAGTGCTAGGCACACAGGATGACACTGAACAAATGTTAATTGTCTCCTGAACTGAAAAAATCTAGTGAAACACACTGCACATACTGATACTCAGTACATGCTGACTGAATGGAATTGTTCCCTCATTCTTTCTCAAGAGCTTATTACTTTTCTTGCTAGATTACCCCCCCCTTAATAACCACCCATCTGTTTGCATAATTGCAATAGAGACAAGTGCTATAGAAAATGTTACACCAGACTTGGGTAGGAAAACAGATTAAGTTCTAAATCTCTATTCTTTCTGCAAACAGGTCCTATCCGCCATATTGAAATTTTACATGACATCCACTACCTCTGTGACCATCTTAATTGCTTTCCACAAATCTTCTACATAAAGGAAGATTATTATTTTGATAATTTGGAGACAGAGCATCTTCATGAGAAGCCCTTGAAAGATTTAATGCAACAAAGGTTTACTCTGGCATGTAAAAGGCCATGAAAACAGATTCCATTTAAAGCAACATAAAATGTCCTTGTATTGATCTCTGCTTAAAGTTCGGCTGAATCATTCTATTGGCTCAAATTATCTTTTACTCCATTCTTTTGCTTTTCTGTCTTTTTTTTTTTTTTTTTTTTTTTGAGACAGAGTCTCGCTTTGTAGTTCAGGCTGGCCCTCAGCTCACTATCTAGCCCAGGCAAGCCTTGAACTCAGCAATCCTCCTGCCTCTGCCTCCCAAGTGCTGGGATTACAGGTTTGAGCCACTAAGCCTGGCATTTGTGGTATGAGGTACTGATTGCCAGTGGGCGTGGCCACCACACCCAGTATTGCTGTATGTTGTTACCAGGAATTGAACCAGGGACCTTGCTCTTGTGAGGCAGGCACTGGAAACACTGAGCCAAATCTCCGGCCCTGTCTTTTGTATTTTGAGATAAGGTCTTGCTATGTAGTTCAGGCTGGCCTTGAACTCTCTATGTAGCCCAGGCTGGCCTCACACTTGCAGAGATCCTCTTGCCTTAGCCTCCTGACTGCTGGGGTTACAGGTGTTCCCCACCACGCCCAGTTTCCATTCATGTTTGTATAATATGCTCCTTCTCTCCGGGAATCACACAGATGGCTTGGTATGTGAGACAGTGAAAACACCAAACTGCTGATTTAGCTCCCATATTTCCAAGGGTGATGCTGGCACACACTGCTGGATTTTTGAAATATAATTTCCAAAATGAGTTCAAAAGCTAATTTTTCATAAGACCAACCAACCTTTTTTATACAAACACATGTTCACTAGTTGGCCCCACAAACATTTATAAAGATACATTTCAATGACACTACCTTATCTTAATGAAGCTTAGAATCAAAGCTCACTTATTTTTAAAAAGATTATGTTACCTATATGATAAAATCTGTTCAAATATACACTGGAATTATTCCCTGGATGAATTGGTTTACCTCTTCATACTTTATTTTCTTTTGTAAACTAGGGATAAAAATAATACAGCCTAACAGAGCTGTTATCAGGACTTAAATAATCCAAAGTTCTTGGCACAGTGTCTGGCTCTAATGTTCTGTGTTATGGGCTTATCCACAATACTTGTCTTGATTTAGTTTCTTTTCCTAACATGAAGATAATAATGACAGTACTTGCTGTATAGCCTCACTGCAAGGTTAAGTGAGTTAAAATATATATGGCCCTTCGAATGCATGCTCTCTGGTAAATACTATAATAGCTTTGATTATGTGATTGTTCTTTGAAATTTTTTTACAATTCATATTTTACAATCCAATCTAAAGTAGTGGCTCTCACCTCTCAGCATGAGTGAGGATTACATGAAGGGCTTGTAAGCACAGGTTGCTGGGCCTCACCCCTAGGGTTTCTGTTTTGGTGGTCAGAAGCGGGACCAGTGAACCTGCATTTTTCATATGCTTCCCGTTGGTGTTGAGGACCTTGTCCTTGGACCACACTTTGAGAACTCCTGGTCTAAAGATGGGTTATAGTATCTGAGACACAGACTGTGTGACATTTACTGTGAAGGACCTTTGCTATACATTTAGGGGATGCAGTGAGACAGAGACACAGAGGCAGAGAATCACAATCTGATTACTGGGCTAAGAGTAAAGGAAGCCCACTTTGACAGTGTAGAAAAATCATGTAGCTTTGGAGAAACTGGTTCACTTTAGAGTAGGAAAGAGATATAATCCAAGGAAACCAAGGCCCAGAGAGGTAAAGTGATTAACCCTAAGTGACCACCTGGTAGAATGTCAAAGCCATGGTTAGACCCCGGCATTCTGACTCCTAATCATGTACTCTTCCTTAAGGTCTTCCCCATTTCTTCATTATACCTATTGGACATGGAAAGAAGAGAATGCTATGCTGGACAGAGATCCGCTTCTGTAATCAGGTCAATGTGTAAACTTTCTCTCCCTCGGGACTCTCCACTAGCACATCAGGAGCGACCCTCTTAAGAGGGTCACTAATCAACATGTGTATGACTATTCTTGGTTCTCCTGTCCCATTTTTACAGTTCAGTGTTCACTGTAAAGTCAGACCTTACTCTGACCAGTTTTCTGAATTGCATTCTGAAGTGAAAGGCTTCTGGCTTGTAACACATTATTCTCTACTATTCCAAACCACGAGGGAAGACCCTTGGAAATAGAACTATCTCCAGGGAAAGTATGAAATTAGGCATGAGTATTTTCCTGCTTCTGGTCTCTTTTTTAGAGATGTTGACAGTCCCTGCATTCAGTATGAGATATACTGTGGGAAGAACTGGCTGTTTCTAGGGAGGCATCTCCCATAGTGTTCCAGCTGTCTAGGGCCTATAGAGGGGGTGTGTATTGGGGGAAAAAGTAACCTCACCCAAAGAGAGGCCTGACCTCTCCCTTGGGCACTGAGAGGTGATCTCTAGGCCACTGGAAAGTCTTGCCTAACAGAAGTGTCTTCGGCTGCTTTGGCTACCAGACAGCCTAAGGTGATTTACATGGGCATTTGGTGCCTTCCCACATCAGTTGCAACCTCTGGAGGAAACAAGAGACTAAAGGCAGTAGTCTGGTCTCCAGGAGGGATGCAGACTAAGTCAGCCATGAGGGAGGCCTGTGTGAGGTTACACTCCTGTCAAAACTCTGGACAAGGGTATCCTTGAGCTGCTCTGAATGGCATATTCTGCACTAAGCATCACACTCTGTGCCTGGAGGAGAATTTTATGCAAATGGCTGCACAGGAATGAAGCTCCATTTATAGATGTCTCTGCCCTTTCTATCTCTTCTCTTGGATGATTTTAGTTGGTGTCTTTCCACTACTATCAAACCCTTGACTTTCACTTGAATTACCAACTATGAAGGTGATCATAGGACTTCTAGACCTGCAGCCATTGTCAGAGTGAGAAGTCTATGGTTGGTTCTGACTTTGCAATTTCCTAAATTCATTGCAGGGTATTGTTGAAAGAAAGGATAATAAAAAGTGAGGTGAGATTTTAGATATGGTTCATAATAAGGAGGTCTATGAAATCGGTGAGCTCAGGTTCTTATGAGAAAGGTGAATTTAAGGAAGTCTCTCCCAGGTGGTAGGTGAGAAATGAAAAAAATCTAACAAATTAAAATTAAGTCCACTTGAAGAGTGAGTCTCATTTGATACCCACAGAGTGTTCTTGTGATTAGAGTGACCCTCAGCTCATTATGCCAAGCAGTTAAAAATGACGGAATAAACCTTAAAGCTACATTAATGTGAAATATCTTATTTCAGGAAAAAAAACTGAGCTTAACTGTTACAAACTGGGTTACAGTGAAAAGGTCCAGACTTTCTGTATATTTTCTCCCACAGAAAGTCATTTTCTAGCACATTTCTGTATGGAAATGTCAACTTGATTTGCAATCCGAGTTATCTTTAATGTATTTTTTTCTGTGCGTCCCTAAGCAAGGGTCATTGAAGTTTTAAAAAATTAGTGCTACGAAAAGTATTTTCCAGATTTCAGTATCTCCCCAAATTTATCAACTCCCTGTGTATCTGATTGGCCTGTCCTCCATTCCCCCAAGTTATGAGTTCACATTTTTCAGAGTATTTTCAAACGGTGCCTCGGAGTAAGATGAATTTTTTCTTTAGTAAAAGTTATGTGGGACGGTTTACCAGAGGTGGAAGGGCCGTGCTTTGGCGCACACTCTGCGGCGTAGAGGACACAGTGGTGAGTTAGGCGTGGGGTGGGAGGGAGAGGTCAGGGTGGGCACTGCGGGGGGCCACCTCAGTGCTGCCAGTCTTGTTCCGTAATGCGGTACCTAGGTAAGGCCAGGGGCCACGAATTTCCCACCTCAAGTAAGATGGAGCCGATGGGATCAATGTTTTCAGCCCCGTGCGCCATAGCGAGGGCCGGGGAGAGTCGCCAAGCTTCGGAGGTTCAGCCTCCACTTCAGGAAACACTCTGCTGGGGGAGAGTGGTCCCCATGGCGACACCACGCTCGTCCGGCCTGCTCCACGCCGGCAGCGGAAGGGGGTGTGAGGGAGCCACCCGGCGCTACGTTCACGCCCTTCACGTCGCGTTCACCCCCCGCGCGCCGGTAATGATGGTACGACCCAAGGCGGAAGCGGCCGGGACTGTACTGGCTCGCGAGCGCAGCTATGGCTGCTGGTGTCCCTTGCGCGCTGATCACCAGCTGCTGCTCCACCTTCGCCGGGGACCAGCTGGTCCAACGTGAGTAGCAAGGCGCCGGGCCTGGCCTCCAGGAGCCAGACCCAGGGCTGGCGGCTGTTTTTCCCTTGACCTGGCTTTGGCCTGGTCCCGGCCGCAGGCCCGGGCTCCACCCCCACGAGGCGGTGCTGATCTCCCCAGATGCTGCCTGAGCTCTCAAGAGCGTCCGAGCTGTTGAGGGGGTCCCGCGAGGACCCCCGGGAGCACGTGAAATTACCCCCGCCTCCGGACACCGCTCTGTTGCGCGTGTGCAAGGTGCATGCATTGTTGGTTGTGTCGTTGTGGTTGCTGTCTCTGCTGCTGAGGCACAGTGTGTTTCCTGGAAATTGTAAATTAAGACTTGTTAGCCAAGTCCACTCCCTTTAGACCTTAACCGCCTTGCCTTCCACCCGGAGCGTGGAATGTCGCCAACCTTAGTTCTGTGTTGTTACAGTGCCTGTTTCCTTCAAGACCCTCAGTGTGGCTGTCAAACTAACTCTTTGGTCTTGCATTCTAAGCATGCACTGTACCGCTAAGATACACGCTGGCCCCAGGCTAAGTAACTTAGAAAAAACCTGAGCCACATAAAACAGCGTAGTAGAGAGCAGCTAGGCCACTCAAACTAAAGAGTTTTGTGAAGTCTTGCAACTCAAGACTTCCGTTGGAAAGGTAGAGATGACTGACCCAGAGCGCTTAGCTGTGTAACTGGCAAGTGACTTAACCTCTGCGCTACCCTTCTTAAATTTGTAAAGTCAGGTATTTTTCACGAGATTCTGCTTGAGGCAGAGCCTGCTTTCCTTAAGTGATAGGCATTATTATCGAAATTGTTACTCCTGGGCCCTGTTCCTAATCCTGAACAGGTGATTCGAGTTGGAAAACAGTTTGTAAATAGCCTACAATTGTAATTCTTTGCTACACCTGTTGATTGAAAAGATTAGGCAAGATATTCTTATGGCACAAATATTCCGTGGTTTAGTTAATCTCTGATCACTTAGTATCTTCCTTGCTAGCCTAAACAGTACTTACTACTTAGTAGCTAATTGCTTTCATTTCAGTTTCCTAATCTCTGAGCAGTTGCTTCCTCTCTCCCTCTCTGTGCTTCCTGCCTCCCATCCTCCCTTCCCCTTTTTATTACTACATTGTAAATTAAGTGCATGCTCATTAAAATTCAGCAATGGAGAAAAGGAAATATTAGCCATCTTATCATCCAGATACAAATACTGCTAATATTTCTGTGTTTCTTTTGCAGTCTTTTCCCTAATACATAGCTTTGGGGTTTTTGCCCCCCCCCCGCCCCGTATGAGGATCAAACCCATCCCCCTATTATTTTAAAATTTTAAGACAATGGGCCGGAGGGTTAGCTCAGTGGTTCCCGTGCCTGCCTCGCAAGCGCAATGTCCTGAGTTTGATCCCCAGTAACCACATACAATGAGTTCAAGGCTTGCCTAGGCTACATAGTGAGCTCAGAGCCAGCCTGAACTAAAAGCAAGACCCTGTCTCAAAAAAAAAAAAAAATTGAGACAAGACTATTTCCTAAGTCACTAGGATAGGACTTGAATTAGTGATCCTTTTGCAGGTGTGTGCCACTGTACCTGGCTCCAATATATAGTTTTTAAAGAGGAAACAGTTGTAATTACATTTTGTATACAATTTTTATCCTGGCTCTGTGTGTGTGTGTGTGTGTGTGTGGTATTAGAGATCCAACCCAAAGCCTTGTGTGTGCTAGGCAAGTGCCCTGTCACTGAATTACACCCCCAGAGCCTTTAATTACACTTTTAAGTCAATTTTTAGTTATGGTAAAACAGTGATTGCTAAGTAAATACTTCATTTTATTTTATTTTTTGAGACAAGGTCTTGCTTTGTAGTTTAGGCTGGCCCTGAGCTCATGTAGCCCAGGCGAGCCTCGAACTCAGCAATCCTCCTGTCTCTGCCTCCCGAGTGCTGGGATTACAGGCGTGAACCACCACGCCTGGCACTGTGGTGTGTGGCATTAATTGCTGGTGGGTGTGAGTCACCATGCCCAGCATTGTATGTGGTTTCCGAGGATCGAATTTAGGATTTTGCAGATCGAATTTAGGATTTTGCGCTTGTGAGGCAGGCGCCAGAACTACTGAACTAATTCTCTGCCCTCCCCAAATACTTCATTTTAATGCTATCTACTCCTACCCTCCTCATAATTTTGGAAGAAATGATGAGCTTTCTTCCCCTACTCAAATAATCAGTTTTATATATCACTATGTAATGTTATCACAAAAGAAAGATCAGTACTTTCAACTTAAGACTTTTTACATACAGAAAATAGATTTCACAGAATTTTCCCTTCAGTATTAATATACTTTGTAGTACTATACAATGTTACCAATAAGTTAAAAGTATAGGAACAGTTCCATATGTTTGGGGTTTTGTTTGTTTTATTTTGTTTTTGTTGTTTCTTTGGTCCTGGAGAGTCAAACCAAACCCCAGGCCTTGTGTGTGGTAGGCAAGTGCTCTACTACTGAGATCCCATCCCCACACCCCATCCTGTATTCCAATATTTTAACATTTCATAAAAATTAGTTTCCTTTATATATCATATCATCTAGTGACTATATCAGAATCTGCCAAAGATTCTTGGTTTGTTTCCAAATGACCTATGTGCATTTGCATTGCCACTAATAATATATGAAAGTCGTCTCTGTGGCAATTTCAGAATGATAAGTACAGTCTTCTGATGGCTGTGGTGCTGTCATGTGCTTTAAAAACCAGACCTGGCAAATGTGGTTCCTCCCTGAAGGAGGTGGTCCCCTCTAGTTGCCAAATAGTAACATTGTGTAGTACTGTAAAGTGTGTTAGCGTTGTTGAAGGGCAAATCCTATGAAACGTGCTTTATTTCTATATAGGAAATGTCTTAACTGCAGTTCATGTTAAAATTGATGATCTTTGTGATACCATTATGTAGTGAAAAATAAAAGTGATTATTTGAGTAAGGGAAGACAGGTCATCATTTTTTCCAAGGTTTTGAGCAGTAGATAGCATGAAAATGAAGTATTTGCTTAGCATTCACTGTTTTACCATAACTAACAGTTGAATTAATCATGAGCCAAGTTTAATTTTGGGCTAAAAGGTGAATCTATGCTAATAACTTTCCAGTGGTTAATTTGCCCCCAGGAGGGTTTTGGATTGACCCTGATATCCCTGTGGGAGAAGTTTGGTTCCCATGTTATGCATCAGGAAGCGGAACCTTTGGGAATCTCCATTTCTCCTTTCCACTTGCTATCCATTTAGATGCTTGTACCCAACAGTGAGAAATATTTCATAACCAAATAACCGTGTTTGTTAGACATATCCTTAAGGGTCCATGGTCTCCAGCTGGGGATTTAGCTCAGTGGTGCCACCGCAAGTGCAAGGTTGTAAGTTCAATTAGGGTACAAAAAAAAAAAAAAAAGAATCAGTGATCTTACTGTGAGTAAAGTTAATGTATGGACTTTTCTTTTGCCACCCAGTGGCTTTCTTCACAGGGTTCTGGTTAGAGTTCATACAGCCGATGAAAGAAGCATTTCTCCCATACAGGGCAGACTTTGGAGAGAAACAAAGATGCCTGAGTAGCTTGTGCCAGTTCATATACAGTGTGAGAGCAAAAGTTTAAACTCAGGGCACGTGTTTTATGAACATTTTAACTTTTATCTTGGATAGATGTTAAGTATTAAATACAGAGTTAATCTCTGTTGCAATTAGTGCAGCTAAAATGACGAGTAAGATACAATTCCTGCCCTCAAGAGCAACACAGAGAAAATGTACGCACCACCTGCAAAAAGATGAAGATATAGATACTAAGTCTTCAGACCAGCTGTACTCACATGCAGAGAACTTGAGATAAGAAGTCCCTGGAGATCCGGGTGGTTCTAAAGTGTGTAATGCTAAGTCAGCAAGTGCAGGCCATCCAGTTTCTGCTGCATCTGAGGGAATATCTGGAACATCTGGAGGCAGATTTTCAGGGAAATGTGGACCTTTTGAGATCTCGTAGTATCAGCAGACATCTCCATGCACCTCAGTACTCTGCACACATGTTTGTACATACTGCAGTGAGTTGCTGTGCTCCCATGAAGGCATGTCAACCCATTTTCCAGGTGAGACCATGACTCGGAAGCTCAGGGGTCCTGTCCAAGTGTACAGTGCTAGGTCCTGGGTTCAGATTCAGAACTTGGGTGCAAGGAATGCTTTAGCTTTCGGAACTATCTCACATAAGGCAGTGGCTTTGATATAAGAAATGATAGAAGGACCGGAGGGTTAGCTCAGTGGTTCCAGTGCCTGCCTCGCAAGCGCAAGGTCCTGAGTTTGATCCCCAGTAATCACATACAATGCTGGGCATGGAGACTCACGCCCACCATCAATCAATACCACATATCACAGTGCCAGGCATGGTGGCTCATGCCTGTAATCCCAGCACACTGTAATCCCAGCACTCGGGAGGCAGAGACAGGAGGATTGCTGAGTTCGAAGCTTGCCTAAGCTACATAGTGAGCTCAGAGCCAGCCTGAACTACGAAGCGAGACCCTGTCTCAAAAAAGAAATGATAGAAAAGTTTAACTCTTAAAATTAAGAAGGTTTGAGCTGAGGATGTACTGCTTGGCAAATGCAAGGTCCTGAATTCAATCCCTGGTACCAAACAAAACAAGACACTAAGAAGCTTTGAGAATAAGTTTTCATTACCATTTGGGATAGTTGAGTCTTAATTCTAGAGAGGGAAAAAATAATAATTTTCCCAGAGAGCCTATATTAAGAGTATTATTCAAGGACCGGAGGTTTAGCTCAGTGGTTCCAGGGCCTGCCTAGCAAGGGCAAGGTCCCTGGTTTGATCCCTGGTAACCACATACAATACCAGGCGTGGTGACTCAAGCCCACCAGCAGTCATTATCACATACCACAGTGCTGGGTGTGGTGGCTCATGCCCGTAATCCCAGCACTTGGGAGGCAGAGGCAGGATTGCCGAGTTCTAGGTTTGCCTGGGCTACATAGTGAGCTCAGGGCCAGCCTGAATTACAAAGCGAAACCCTTTCTCACATACACAAAAAAGTATAATTCAATATATTAAATATATACAATGTCACATATACATGTATATCACCATACATGTGCACTTTTTTTTTAAAAAGCATTATGCAGGCTTGATTGTCTTTTACAATGTCTGGATTTTTTCTCAACTGAGTGAAAAAGTAGACATATTAGTGTCTCCTGTGTAGTATTAACATTAAAAATAAAAGATCATGTCAATATCCTGTCTAGATGTAACATTCTATATGGTTGTGTTAATTTCTTATTTTTGTGATCGCTTGTATAATACTTGACTCTGGCATTCTTAGTTATTGTGTGTTACGTAAAACGTGTGTCTGTATGGTAGTTTAAGAATTAATCCTTTAAGGTTTCAGGAGACACATGACTGGTGGAGTAGGAAGTTGAACTTTTTGTGTTTGAAATTTATAAGCACTTGCCTATAGAAATAACCCACTGGTCCTTGAGTTTCTAAAACTACAGAACCAGAATGCTCAATTACGTGGTGGATAAATAAGTGAGGTTTTGACGCAGGCAGAGCCAGCCAGGACTTACAAAATTGTTTCTTTGGAAAGTATGCCTTCTCCTGCAGGATGGAGGCTTTGTTTCCTGGTTAGTCAGACTCCTTCCCCTACTTAAGAAAGACTCTTCACTTTTTTTTTTTTTTTTTTTTTTTTGAGACAGGGTCTCACTTTTGTAGTTCATGTTGGCCCTGAGCTCACTATGGAGCCCAGGCAAGCCTCGAACTCAGCAATCCTCCTGTCTCTGCCTCCGGAGTGCTGGGATTACAGGCGTGAGCCACCACGCCCGGCACTGTGGTATGTGGTATTGATGGCTGGTGGACATGAGTCTCCACGCCCAGCATTGTATGTGGTTAATGTGGTTACCGGTGATCAGACTCAGGACCTTGTGCTTGCAAGGCAGGCGCCGGAACCACTGAGCTATCCCTCCGGCCCAAGAAAGACTCTTAAAGTCACTGACTGGAGAGAACATTTTCATTTCAAAGGCAGGAAATTCTGTCCAGCTTAGCCAACGTTCCTAACAGTAGAATAGGGACAAGAACATGATTTTTCTGCAGCTTCCAGAGGTGTTCTAGATGGAGCTTTTTGCTCTGAGAGTAAGTGCTAGTTCATGGCATAAATGAAGTTGCTCGTTTTGTTGTGTCTACCTGTAATTTCATTCAAATGCATATACACTTATACATCTGTGTCATAGATTTTTTTTTTTTTGAGACAGGGTCTCGCTTTGTAGTTCAGGCTGGCCCTGAGCTCACTATGGAGCCCAGGCAAGCCTCGAACTCAGCAATCCTCCTGTCTCTGCCTCCCGAGTGCTGGGATTACAGGCGTGAGCCACCACGCCCGGCACTGTGGTATGTGGTATTGATGGCTGGTGGACATGAGTCTCCACGCCCAGCATTGTATGTGGTTACCGGGGATCGAACTCGGGACCTTGGGCTTGCGAGGCAGGCACCAGAACCACTGAGCTAACCCTCCGGCCCTGTCATAGATTTTTTTAATAGATGGGAAAGATATAAAGCCAGCAAGATCTCCCAAAGGGCCTGTCTTAGAATGATTCAGTAGGTGGTCAGACTAAAGCAGTGTTTTCTACTGGGTCATAAGGGTAGAAGACTTTAGATTTGTTTTTTTTAGCTAGGATTATTTAATATATTTTAAGATTTGCAGTTAACATTAGAACTTAAGATTTTATGTTTCTCAAAAGAGGGACAGGAGAAGGGAGAGCTTTAAAGAGAAGTTCTTCATTCTCTAGACCCAAAGGGACTGTTGCGTTCCATTGCAGGCTTATGCATGTGAACTTAAAGCTCAGAGATGCTGTCCGTCCCCAAAGTTGTTCAGCTCTTAGAAGTTTGGGATGTTGGCCAGGGGTGTCGTTAAGTGGTGTCCCACCTCCCTGGCAAGTGCAAGGTCCTGAATTTGATCCCTGGTACCGCAGAGAAGAAAAAACAAAACAAAACAAAAAACCCCAAAAAATAAGAAGTTGGAAGTGAAGTTTCAATTCTAATTCTTCTTTGCATGTCACACATGTTCAGCTGCTGGACAAGCAGAACTGTCCATATTCACAATGGAAATGGAGACAGGAGAAATTGCCACGTAAGGTTGTACCAGTGAAATGAAAACTTCTGTGTTCTCAAAAGAAGTTTACAGCTACTCGTTCATGGTGGTTGGAGCCTTTGTAGATGAAATGCAATACATAATAATTAAACATGTCTCTTTGTTGGTGTCCAGTTCATTTCCCTGCTTGTGGCACAGAGAATTTGATTTGTTATATGAAATTTTAGACTAGTTTTTAAGGATTTTTTTTTTTTTTTTTTTTTTTTTTGCTTTTGAGACAGGGTCTCGCTTTGTAAAGATATTTTTGATGAGCGAAGTAATTAAAAGTGTTGTTCTTCTGATCTCTGGGTAAGGAGTGCAGTTTGGAGAGTAGCAGGAAAAATACCAGTGGAGCCATATTATGGACCAATCTTAAATTGTATGAAGCCATTCATAATACACAGAGAAGTGTAGCATTTTGGAAGTTTCACAGCATGTCTAGACTTAGACCTTTATTTCTGGGCCATCTAGTGCTTGTTTTTGTGGGGCAAGAGGTAGAAACATCTAGAAAGTATGCAGTGGTCATTTGGTTTAAATAACTTGCTGCTTTTCACCCTGTGTAATTCCTCAACAAATAATGGCACTCAATAAATAATGAAATCTGATCTACAGTCATTTTTATATGGTTAAAGTAAGAAAATTGTTTTAAATGTGTCTGGCAAGAGTGATAATTTGGACACGACACTGTATTTGTGTTGGAGCCAGTGCGCACCGATACCACAATACATCTTTAATTATTTATCCAGGAAGCAAGATTGACGTAGGTTAAGGCGGATGGACCAGGACAGTTGTGAAACTCTTAAGGAGCCTTTGTTGAATGTTTGAGACTCAGTAACAACCTCTTTAGGGTTTAATTTTCCATGCAGACCTGATGGCTGGTTTCTACACAGAGTTGGAGAAAAACACTACCATGGTTGGATCAAAATTGCCCTGCTTGGAGCAGGAAACATGTATGATCATTTGGTGAGAAGCAGCACCACAGTGCCAGCAGAGCAGTTGCGTTCTGTCTGAACTCTGCCAGGGCTGTGCCAGACTTTTTTGAGGGAAAAAGAAGTTGAACAGAATTCAGTCCTCTCCTTAGCTCCTGACATTTACAAGTTCATGATGGGGATGTGCATGTGTGATCCTCCCACTGGTCCCATCATACCACCTGGTGGGACTGTCCTCTGCCACACAAAAGGACAGCCATGCTTATACCACCATCGTGTTGAGCCAGCTGACTGTAGTTCTTAGGAATCTACTGAGTGTCTTTCTAGGGGCTGTCTGTTGTGCCAAGTACCCAAAACTTGTGTCCCAGGTCCTTGTACCATAAATGAAATGAGCAGCTAGACACTGAGTTGGCTCATCTTACTGAGTGGGAATAGTGTAAATTCAGCAGAATCCACCTGTTTAGAGCATACAATTTATTGTTACTAAATATTCCTAATAGATTTGCATCTCCTGGGTCACAATGTCATGTTAGAACATTTCTGTGTCCCAGAAGGAGTCATTGCTGTCTGCATCACTCCTTCCCACCCCCAGCTCTTGCCAGTTAGTAATGTCCTTCCCATCATTACAGTGTTTTCTGGATTGTTTTCCTTCTCTGGGCTCTTTGTTCATATTTTGAGACAGGGTCTCACTGTGTAGTTTAGTCTTGAACCCACTGTGTAGCCCAAACTATAAGCCCCGTACCTCAGCCTCCTGAGTGCTGGGGCTGTAGGCATGCGCCACCACGTCTGGCTTTCTGGAGATTTTATGTAAACGGAATTGTGTAAGATGTGGTCTTTTGTGTCCAGCTTCTCTCTCTCAGTTTCATGTTTTGGAGTTTCATCTATAACATGTACTTCATATTCCTTTGCAGAGCTAACTGTACTGTATTGTGTTTATCCATTCAAGACTTGGTGGATATTTGGATTGTGTTTGCTTTGTAGATATTGTAAATCTTGTGGTATAAACATTCTTGTACAACTTAATGTGTGGATGTATTTTGGTTTCAACTTTCAGAACTTCTGCACTGTGGTCTAAAATGCCTGAGAGCACTTAGAGTCCAAATGAACAGCGTTGGGTGCCCAGGGAGAGGTAAAGAGAGGTTGTTGGCAGAGCCAAATCTCTACTGTTGATGGAGTATGGTCACTGCTTTACCTCTCCTTTGGGTGCCTTGATGCAGCCAGACAGCAGCCTATTGCATGCAAACATTTGCCACAGCTAGGTACACCAGCAGGGGTCAGTATAGCTGCTCACAAAGCCCAGGGTTTTTTTTCTGACACCCAGCTCTAACTCTGCAGTGTTAGCCTTTCAGTGCCACCCTGGCAGCATAGGCCCTTGGCATGGTGGCACTGTTGTTGGCTCTCAGTATGTGGGGTGTCACCTGTTAATAACTGCCACAGGTTCGAGACAGGGTAGGACCCCTGTGTGACCCTTTTGTGACCCTGGCTAGGAATTGTAACTGATTGCAACAGCATGGTCCCATTATGACTTTAAAGACCTTTTCCCTTGCTAATTAGTGAAAGCCCTGCTTTGGTGTTTGTTCCAAGTCCCATTTTACTCAGTACTTGTCTTTTCTAACGGCTGCTTCCCCTTTAGCTGAGGTCAGACTCTGCTGCCTCCTATAACTTTTCTGATTGCTTTCCTGCCCCTGTGTGTGCCCTCACAGTGAAAAGGGGCACTTGGAGAAGGCATGTTCAGGGCAGTCACAGCTGGAAGCGGGGCCCGAAGGTGTTGCTTTCTGTTCCTGGTTCAGAGGCCCTGACTACTCTCCAGCCCAGAGTGCTCCCTCATGCCCGGAAGTGAGTTGGGAAGAAGGAAACATGCTCAGTGTCTTTCTGCGCTTTCTGATGTGTTTTCATTGAATCAAAAGCCACTGTAGGAGCACTTGTGTCTGCATGTGAGGGCATGAAGCAGAGAGATCCGTGTGGCCAACGTCTTGCTTACCAAGGTCCAGCCTTGCAACCTATGTCTCCCTGATCCTGACATGTGTCCGCTCTGCGAGCCGCCACACTGCAGGCCCCAGTCCGTTCTGCTCGGGCAGGACTGTCCACCCACGGGGAGGTGGAGTGAAATGCTTTCCCAGGGGAGGAGGCTGTGCTTCAAGGCCAAGGGACAGTTTCAGTTTGAGGAAGAAGACCTGGGGCCTGAGAATATTACAGAAGAAAGAGTTGCTGATTGGAGAAGCATACTTCATTATTCTACATCCAGGAGATGAGACACCTTAGAAAAGGACCCACGTGCCTGTCTGGAATGTGCTTATTTCGTCATCTTTGGCCGAGGTGGACAGGTCCATACACCGTGTGTGTATAAGAAATGGAGATTTAAGCGTGTCTGTGTCTAAAGGTGGATATTTGAACATCAGTCTGCTTCCTAATTCATGTGGACACTGATCACCCCCTGTTGACCCTGAATCCTAGAAAGCTTCCTCTTTTCTTTCATCTGGTTGCAAATTGACGTCTTTGAGAGGACAGGCCTGGGCCAGGCTGGCCAGGAGGAGGGACTTGTTGGGCCCCTAAGCTTTGGTGCTGCTTTGTGTTCAGAGCTCTTCAACCTTTCTTTCCAGTGACTTTCCTGTGGGGCGACAGGAGAAATAAAGTCACCAAGGGAGTGAAAAAGTAAATAGAGTGGATGTCCACACAACAGTTTCTCCTATAGGGAAGGAGGTTTTGCCCTTTCAGAGGGGGCTATAGTCAGATTCGAAGCTGGGGGAAAGATCCAGACGCATTCCTGGAATGGGGTCAGCCTTGGAACTCCTGTGTACAAGTGCTACACAGGTGTGAGACCGAGTGTGTCACGCAGACGTGGTAATTAATTCATCACCTACCGTTTGTCTCAAGAATGACGTGCTATGGCTCCCCCAGATGGCTGCCCGCTCTGGGAGTGCCACGGGGAGGAGGCCGGAGCCGCTCTTGAATCTGTACTTGGCGGATTTGGTGACATCAAAATTCAAACTAGAGAAGAGTAAAAAAATGGGAGACCACTGCGGGGTTTTCTAAGTCTAATGTGTCCACCAACATCAGTAGAAAAGAACTCTAAAAGACAGCATGACTCAGCTTCAACAGGTTTCTGAAGGGTTAATCCTCTTGTACAATGGCAGCCTAGTTCTGACTGTTGTTTTGATTGTTTCTAAGTGGGGTGGAGGTTGGCTTTGGCTACTGTCAGACCCTTGTGGCTGACCTAGCTCAGGCACTGATGTGGCCCGAAGTAATGTAGGAAGGGCGTTGGGATCTCATTCGACTCCAGGCTCTGCTTCTTTTACAAGTGAGTCCTTTTTCTTCTGTGGCCATCAGTTCTCTCATCTGTGAATTCAGCTAGTTACGCTCACTGATACCGAAACTCTCAGCCATTTGCGTAAGCATTTGGTGATTTTGTTTTAATTTGATGAAGAATAAACTTGTTAAAGTATTTGAAGCCAAATAGAAAAGATGAGGGAGGAACGTTAACATAGGCATTTGCATTTTTACAATTAAATTCTACATTAAGATATTGATGCTAAGAACTGGAACCAGATCGTCTTCAGACTTCTCTGCCTTGTTCTAATATGGCACAGATGTGATAATAAAGACCATATGCAACCTCACTGAAAGTATCTGATTAGACATAAAATGTTAAAAAGGAAAAAAAGCCAAATAAGTGAATTGAGCTATCAACTTGTTTTAGGCAGCACAGAGAATAAAACAGAACAAAACGTATCTAGCTACTAAAATGTGAAATTCATTTTCCTAATTCGTTGATTCTATTCCCATCTGGGTTTAGAGGAAGAAGGAATACCTGCTTTTTGTTTTATTTTTACTTTATTTACCCATTTTAAAAAGCTTTTATTGAAATACAGTTCACCTGTCCTGCAGTTTACCCATTAACACATAAGGTAATGAATGACTCTTTGTACAGTGCTCAAAGAGCTTTGTGACTTTTGCGACTGTCAGTGGTTGTGAGCACTTGCTGGGCACCCTAGAAACTTTAACCATGGACAGGCAGTCCCCGCCCATGCTCCGCCTCCGCCGCCCCTCCCCCTCCCCCAGCCCCAGCCCCAGGCAATCCTTTCTTTCCATGCCTTCTCTCTACCTGTACCTATATATCCATTGACCCACATCTCCCACCACTCCTTCACTACCCCAGCTCCCGGTGACCACCATTCTACCCTCAACTTGTGGAAGATGATGTTTTGTAGATTACACATGTGAATGCACACGAGAGCGCACAATACTTGTCTTTTTTGTGCCTGACAGAGTTGACTTAATTTTAGGATAATGTTGTCTCAGTTCAACTGCATTGCCACCAATGACAGACTTCCATTCCTCTTTCTGATGGAATAGTATTCCACTGTGTGTATTTATAATATGTGTTTGTATTAAGTAGCTTTACATTTTCAGTCAATATCTTAATCATGCAGAAATCAGATTGTGTAAAAGCGACATTTTAAGAACTGAGTGACAGTTTCCTTTGATTAGAAACACCCATAAAACAAACCATCCTTAATAGATCCAAATATACAAAAGTGTGGTAAGTATATGCTTTATTAATTGATTGTACTTTTCACATTAGTTGAAGACACTCATTTGAAAAAAAGGATAACCCAAATTTGATCCCAGTTTTACCCGTACCGTTTGTTCAGGAAACATCAAGAACTGACTATGGCAGTGGGAAGGATATTAGTCCCTTAAGCCTTTGTACTTTGCCTTGTAACAAGTGAATTTGATGTTCTTTGTATTTCCCCCCTTTAAAAAGTAGTAAATAGATCATTTTTTAAAAGTTACTGATAAACAAAGACTTACTTCGTAGGGCGGCTCTTCCCACCATTTGGAAAAAAGCCCGTTCATTATTATCTGCTGCCCAGCTGGGTTTGGCCTTCTTCTTGTCTGCGTGGTGGCGCACTGTGGTGTGTGCTTTGGCGAGAGTAGGTGCCCTGCTGTACGGTGGATGGTAACTTGCAGAGTCAGGGAGACTGTGATCCGGGTTGGGGTTTTTGTGTGTGACACATTTACATGTGAACAGAACCTTTGATTTTAATAACTCATTCGTTCTTTCTGCTGAGTTCCTGTGTGAATCCATTGTAATGCTCCATGAGGACCACTGTTGCTGGTTGCCATGGAATTGATTGACATAAAGTGAAAGATTATGACTTTGTGTCGAAATTAGGGAGAAGGAACTTCTATTTCTTAGGGTAAGAGATCAGTTTCAAATGTAGGTACAGATCTGTTGATTTAAAAGTAACAATTCTGGTTTTGATAAAAACTTTGAAAATAGGGCTGGAGGGTTAGCTCAGTGGTTCCGGCGCCTGCCTCACAAGCACAAGGTCCTGAGTTCGATCCCGGTAACCACATACAATGCTGGGCGTGGAGACTCACGCCCACCAGCCATCAATACCACATAACACAGTGCCAGGCGTGGTGGCTCACACCTGTCATCCCAGCACTCGGGAGGCAGAGGCAGGAGGATTGCTGAGTTCGAGGCTTGCCTGGGCTCCATAGTGAGCTCAGAGCCAGCCTGAACTACAAAGCGAGACCCTGTCTCACAAAAAAAAAAAAAATTTTTTTAAATATTCCATAGCATGGCCTTAAATCAAACATAAAATCTCAAATTTATTTTAAATTTATTTTTTGTTAAAAGGGGGCATTTTAGTTTTTTCATTTTTCAGAAATATATATGCATACACACTCAGACTTTGTATGTTTTACCTACATTATTCTTAGCGGTCTTCTGGATTTAATAATATCTTTGTCAAGCAGATATGAGGGCAGCTTTCCAAAGGTACAGTGTAATCTTAGTCTTGGGAATTTAAAATTCAACTTCTGGTTTTCAGTGTACTGCAGATTATGAATTTGAAGTGTATTTTACACGTTTGTCTGTAGACTGAAAAGGAGGTTTTGACCATTTTCCGATATTCCTCTGATAAGCGCGTTAATGACAAACTGTTTTGCTCGGCCAGGCTCATTTCCCTGTGTGTATAAAATGCAGGTCCTGGGGTGGGAGTGAGAGGGGGCGTTCTGATGGCAGTTCCAGCCAAACCTCGGGTGGCCTGAGGGAGCCGAATACCGCGGTGGCCCCGCGGCCCCATCTGTTCATCGCTGACATGCCTGCTACTGAGAAGATTCCCTGTTATCCCCAGATTGTGTATGGGTTTCCAAAGGCCTTAGCTGTAATCTAAAATATCTCATTTGCTCGTCTCTTCTACATTTAGCATTTATTTGCCAGCGGTGTCTTAGTCGAGCAGGAATCCGGGTTGGCTTTCAAAGACTGAACAAGTCTGAATATAAATGGAATTGAGGTCATCTATCAGTATCTGTTCTTTTCATTAATTGAATTAATGTCTAAGCACTTAGCCTGAGGAATGTATGTAGCTCTTGTCTTATTAATAGTTTCGCCTTAATCTTATCTTCTTTTTAGCTTGAAATAAGTGCAAAATAGAAATTCTTAGAGATTCTTATAATCCTCCACCTTCCACGAAGTGCTTAAGCAGAATGAATCTATCATTCTTTCTCTTCTACTCAGTCTTTTCTGAGTAATGACATGACCGCTTTACTGCTATCTAACCTAGATAGTTTTTGTTTTTAAAGAAAAAAAAAAAGCTATTGACTTACATCATGTCATTGCTTTATAATCAAGTGACCAGAGAAGAAAATACCCTACTAAACGGAGGGCCCTTGGAAATCCTTGCATAAAGGAAAGCGGCCAAACTTCCCAGCTCACTCTGGTGTTTTACTGAGAAAACTGGCCCAGGTATTGGTTTTCCCCTTCCCTTGGTAATGTTCCGTCATTTGTTTAGGTATCCTTGGAACAGAAGATCTTGTGGAAGCGGCTTCTGATGACACTGTGAGATCCTATCCATGGACCATTGACAATAAATACTACTCGGCAGAGATCAACCTGTGCGTGGTGCCAAACAAATTCCTCGTCACCCCAGAGATTGCAGAGTCTGTCCAGGCCTTCGTGGTTTACTTCGACAGCTCACAAGTAAGGCTTTGTTTTCCCTAGAAACTTGGCTAAGAACTGATAATCTTTTTTCTTTTTTCCCCCTCTGCATTTTCTGTGAGCCTTTTTTAACATCGCCTTTTCTGTTTTCGTTTGTTTGTTTTCCCTTCCTGTAGAAATCAGGCCTGGACAGCGTGTCCTCGTGGCTTCCGCTGGCAGAAGCATGGCTCCCAGAGGTCATGATCTTGGTGTGTGACAGAGTGTGTGAAGACGGTGAGGCCCGGAAATGAGACGTCACCGGGACGTGTGTTCCCCACCTGTAGTAGGCAGGGTGCCTCTGTTTTCTTAGAACAGTACATCTCCTGTCACTCTGTGACCTCACAAGTATTCTCCGGTATTTTTTCAGAATCTTACTATATTTACATTGTTTTTAAGAATATATACTTTTGGAGCTAAAAAGTCATTTTCTTTATGCTATTTTATTGTAGATGCCTTTAGAGTAACATTGACTTTCAGGTAAAAGCATGGAGATTTGTGGAGAGTATCTCAGGGTACTTACATTTTATTTCTACTTATAAAGATTGTTTTGTACGTTATTTTAGGAGTAAGCCGACAAAAAGCTCAAGAATGGTGCATCAAACACGGCTTCGAATTGGTGGAGCTTAGTCCACAGGAGCTGCCGGAGGAGGATGGTAAGTGTGGATGGCTTAGTAGGAAACTTGATGTTTTCACTGAGATATGAGAGACTTTTTAATTCAAGAGAAAAGAACAAAGGCAGAAACACTGCCCCCCACCACTGGAAGGATTTGAGCAAAATCCACTGATGTGGTCTTGCCAGTGATGAATAATACATTTATTTGGTATTGCCACCCATTTTAGGACTGGAAAAAATTGTTTTCAACAGATGACAGTAAAGGATTTCTGTCTAAAAGGGTTGTCATTTCACTAATCCCTTATCCTTTTCTTACTGCCAAATAAGGAAGGTTAGATTTCACTCAGATAAAACTTCTGTTCCTTCTTTGAATTTATAACAAACTACAAGGACTTCAGGGACCCTGTGAGACCTATTTGTATGTGTTCAGGACACTTGAAACCAACAATAAATCCAGAATATCCTCCTCCTATCCAGGCATAGCTGGTCTTTTCCTACCTTTTGCTACTCTTTGGACCTCCTGTTTCCTGCTTTTTCTTTTTTTTTAATTTTATTAAGAAAAATTTTCTGATTCCCCAATTCTTTTCTCCTTTGAAGTATACCTGTGTCAGATCTGGCTGGAAATGACAGATTTTAGTCCACCTATACTTTTTGTCTGGTACCAAAGATAAAACAGGGATATAAATGAGTCACAAAAGAGCATGTCATGGTGTTAAGAGAAAATGCTGATGCCGTGGTATTTCAGAGACAGGAGAGATGATAGTCCTGCCTTACTACTAGGCTGCTTTTTCAAATTTGACAACCCTTATTGCTACAGAAATTTCATCCCAGGACTCTCTGGTTTGGTACTCGATACCCAACCTAGAATTTACGGTGTCTGTTCCTTTGTGCCTCATTGGCCATTCCAGCCAAAATATTTTGTGCGACGCCTCCTGGAACCAATTAATAGAGTACAGAGGGACCACTGTGTTTCGGTTTAGAACTACAGAGAATGGTTGGTACATACTGTGAGCTCTGACATGTCAGCTGCTCTGAGGGAAGTGGAGAAGGTACTGGACCTGTAGTTAAAGGATCCTTGGGGAGGTGGCATTAATAAGATGCCAGTTTTTCCAAATCACATTCCAGGCAATGGCAGCCAATATGAGTCAATGCATGTATATAAGACATGATCAGGCATAATTTGCAGCCTTGAAAAAAAATTAAGAAGTATCTTCCTATATTCTGGTTTAGATTTTTTTTTTTTTTTTTTTGAGACAGGGTCTCCCTTTGTAGTTCAGGCTGGCTCTGCGCTCACTATGTAGCCCAGGCAAGCCTCGAACTCAGCAATCCTCCTGTCTCTGCCTCCTGAGTGCTAGGATTACAGGCGTGAGCCACCACGCCCGGCCTGGTTTAGATTTTTTTCCAAAATGCTGTTACCTTTAATAACAAAATCCTGCCAGAGATGAAAAAAATAAAAATGAAATACACCAGGGCCGGAGGGTTAGCTCAGCGGTTCCGGTGCCTGCCTTGCAAGCACAAGGACCTGAGTTCAATCCCCGGTAACCACATATAATGCTGGGCGTGGTGGCTCACGCCTGTAATCCCAGCACTCGGGAGGCAGAGACAGGAGGATTGCTGAGTTCGCGGCGGCTTGCCTGGGCACCATAGTGAGCTCAGGGCCAGCCTGAACTACAAAGTGAGACCCTG
>PVIC010014192.1:0-36943 GCA_004025085.1 Thryonomys swinderianus
TCCTCCTGCCTCTGCCTCCCGAGTGCTGGGATGACAGGCGTGAGCCACCACGTCCGGCATTGTGGTATTCGGTGTTGATTGTTGGTGGGCGTGTCTCCACGCCCAGCATTATATGTGGTTAACCGGGGATCGAACTCAGGACCTTGCGCTTGCGAGGCAGGCACTGGAACCACTGAGCTAACCCTCCGGCCCCACAAACCACATTTTTATAACCAGCCCCTTAGTCAAGAAACAGCATGCTGGCCATGGTGGCTCACACCTGTAATCTCAGCACTCAGAAAGCAGAGGCAGGAGGATTGCTGTGAGATGGCGGCCTGCCTGGGTTACATAGTGAGCTCAGGGCTAGTCTGAACTACAAAGTGAGACCCTGTCTCAAAAAAAAAAAGAAAAGAAAGAAACAGCTTGACCAGCACCCCAGAAACCCTCCTTGTTCCTCATTCCTGTTACTCTCTGTGTGAGAGGTGGCCACCGCTGATTTCCAACAGCACAAACTGGCTGTACCTCCTGAGGACTTTGTTGCATGTGGGTAGGCAGGAGGGCTTTGGTGTTGAGTGGAGAGGTATTCTGATCTCTTATTTTACAAAGAACCAGAATATGCCCCCACCCCGTTTTTGCTTAAACTACCTGGGATACCTTAAATTCCTATGGAATAGAAGGGAGAGGAAGTGGGGGGGGGGCCTGGAGTCTGTGGTCTCTGTGTCTTCCGTAGAATGAGCTCACTCCACTCTGGAGCTCCCCAGAACAGTCTGGCAAAACCCTAGCCTGGCCAGAAAACCCGGTCAGGGTTCTGTTTTGCTTTTGTGACCTTGGCTTAATCATTCAAGTTCAGTGGTCCAGATGCTTCCCTTGAGGTTTTTTTTTTTTTTTTTGACACAGGATCTCGCTTTGTAGTTCAGGCTGGCTCTGAGCTCACTATGCAGCCCAGGCAAGCCTCGAACTCAGCTATCCTCCTGGCTCTGCCTCCCGAGTGCTGGGATGACAGGCGTGAGCCACCACGCCCGGCCAGATGCTTCCCTTGGAGGGTGAGGGTGGCGTGTCCCTTCTGATGAGGCTTGAAAATGGCTGTGGGAACATACTCCGGCCAGAGGTTGGCAGCTGCCCGCGTGGAGGCCTGGAGAAGCTGGGTCTTCTGGTGGCTGGTCTTTCGCTGGGAGTCTGATCCTGACTCCTTCTTCCAGACCGACACGGGCTGCAGGACCCGCGGCGGGTGGAGGAGCTGCAGAATCGCATCGCCAGCTGCCTGAAAGAGCACATGGCGGCCGTGGCGGGTGAGCCTCAGCCAGCCAGCTGCCTGTCACGTCTGTTGGGCAAACTGCCTGAGCTGCGGACCCTGTGCACCCAGGGCCTGCAGCGTATCTTCTACCTCAAGCTGGAGGACTTGGTGCCCCCTCCGCCCATCGTCGACAAGATCTTTATGGATACACTGCCCTTCTGACCCCAGCACGTGTACGTGCGCACTTATGTCACCCCATGTGCCTTTAGTCCACGGACCCCCAGAGCATCCTTCAGCCTGGGCTGGGCTGCAGACTGGCTTACCTCCTCTCCTGCTCTGCGAGGTTGGCAAGGAGCCCAAGTCCTGGGGCAGAGATGCATTCACGGGGGTGACCCCATTATTTGTCTTATCCCCTAGCCTGGCCTTCATGTTTTTTGTAAGATAAACCATTTTTAACACATGCCGCTGTGCTGTAAATAAGCCGAATGCCGCTGTAAATACAGGAAGGAAGAGGTTGAGGGGGGTTGGGAGGAAGGGAGGGGGCCCCCACCAGCCGGGGCGACCCTTTCCCGCCTTTCAGCTTCCTCCCTCTTCCCACCCTCCTTCCACATGTACATAAACTGTTACTCAAGGAAGAAGACAAATGACAGATTCTGACATTTATATTTGTGTATTTTTCTTGGATTTATAGTATGTGACTTTTCTGATTAATATATTTAATATATTGAATAAAAAATAGACATGTAGTTGAATTAGGATTGTCTGTCTCTGACATCCACTGCATACAGCCATAATTATGTGAGGCAGAGGATTGGCTCTGGGCAGATCTTGCATGTTACCAACTTCAACTAACAGGCCTCAGTTTACCTGTTTGTGGAAGGCAGATCTTCATGACTCCTGCTTCATGTGGCTATTACTGCAAAGCACTTGAGCTAGATTCTAGCATGTGGAAAGTCCCCTCTAGTCCCCTGGACCCAGAGTTTTGATTGAACCCAGGCCCTCCCAATGCTAGGGTATTGCTCTGCAACTGAGCTACACCCTCAGACCTCTAATTCTTGATTTCCTTGACTGTGAAGAAGAATAGACCCCCTCTTCTCAGGGCTGTGGGACTAGAGCAGTGTGTCTGTATAGTGCTTAGCAGGGGGTGGGTAAAGGAAAACCCAACATGGTAGCAGCTGATGTTGTTTAAATTTTGTTTCATCCCTATTCTCAACATTCTCTCCACCCCCGCAACAGGCCCAATACAGCTGGTACCCTTGGTGTTCTTGCCAAGAAAATTGTTCTGAGATTCTTACTTGTGTCTGAGTGCCTCCATGCAGGTTCTCCAGCCCTCTCACCAGTTTATCAGTTGCTGGCTTAGAAAGCAGATTTCTGGGCTATATCCCCCGAGACAGATTTGTCAAGGGATGAGGCCCATTAACTCGTCCTTTAGCTGCCATCTTAGACCTATAGGTGTGAGTCCTTCAGGAAGTGTTTTCCCACCTGCCCCTCACCAGCCCTACCTCAGGACCTGAGTCTCCACTTGCATGGGCCCTGGGGACTGGCTGGATAGGGGCAGCCCCTCTGCATGCAAGGTGGGCAATGTAGGCCTCAGCTCGGGAACGGGCAGAACCAGGGTTTCCCCTGGAACTCCCAGCCACGTGCTCTCGCTTGGGTTCTGGGAATGCACTCTAGCTTCTGCACGTGGCTATGCCCAACAGTGCTGTGGACTTGCAAGCGGGTACCCTTGGCATGTGTGCCAGAGCTTCTGAGTGCACTTGGTCAGCCAAAGTGCTCATGGGGAGGGGCGCAGTCAGGAGCCGGCACCTCAGGCTCCTCTTTCTGACTGAGCCTTAGTTTTTCCGCATGTTCAGTGTGGGGGGTGTTAGTCTACCGACAACGATCTGGTTAGAAACAGAGCTTGATAGGGGCCTCCGCACTGCGGCTGGACTGAGTCCCTCTCACTTTGGGTCACTCTCTTCCACGTGCCTTTAGTATGGATAGGTGTGGAGGCAGGACAGCCCCCTGGGCTAGGCAGCAGGACTACAGACCTTGGGTGCTTGGGGTGGTGCCAGAGGCCGGGGCAGGGTGGGGGGGGCAGAAGAGAATCCTGGTCTCTGGAGTTCTCAAAGTGTCATGATAATAGCTACCAGCTATCTCTTCTTCATGTGTTTATTATTTCCAGGTCTCAGGAATGATGGAGGAAGCATGATTATCCCCCCACCTGTGATAAAACAAGTATTGTGGTCCAGACTGCCTCGGTTTATTGTTTTTAGGTTTTTTTGTTTTTTTTTTTTGAGACAGGGTCTTGTTTTGTATTTTAGACTGGCCCACGCAAGCCTCGAGCTCAGCAATCCTCCTGCCTCAGCCTCCCGAGTGCTGGGATTACAGGCGTGAGCCATCACGCCTGGCATTGTGCTGTATGGTTACCGGGATGAACTCTTATGCTTGCAAGGCAGATGCCAGAACCACTGAGCTAAATCCCTGGCCCATGATTTTTTTAGCTTTTTTGAAATAGGATGCTAGGCTGGGGATTTAGCTTAAGTGGTATCACACCTACCTTGGAAGCACAAGGGCTGAGTTCAATCCCCAGTACCACCAAAAACCAAAACAAACAAATGAAATAGGATCTTAGTCTGTAATTCAGACTGGGTTTGAATTTGTAGCAATCCTCCTGCCTCAGCCTGCTGGGATTACAGGCATGCACCACCATGCCTGCCCTGGCATTACCTCTTAATAGCTGTGGTAATATCGGGCAAGTACGTTAACCTTGCTGAGCCTCAGTGTTTTCATCTGTAAAGGAGAAAAAAATTGTACCTTGCTGTAAGGATTACTGGAGTTAATACTGAATAGGAAGTGTTTTGAATGGTGTCTGGCATATAATAAACTCCCAATAAATATTAGCTACTGTTTTTCCAAAGAGGGTAATCCAGAGGAAAGGAAGTGACTTTGCCAAGGTCATTTGGTTTCTAAGTAGCTGATGGGCTGTGTCTGGCTACTTAATCACTAGACCTCCCAGCCCAGTGCCTTGAAAATCAAAGCTTCATTGGTGGCAATTCCATTCCAGGACTCTGGCAACTGGGGGACAGGGGTGCTGACCTTCCAGCCCCACCCTGCCCCGCCCAGCTGGAGGCTGGAGGCAGGCCCTTTCTTTATACTCAGCAACTGGAGGAACTGACCTCCAAGTCTTGCTAGGGGCCCCTGAGTGTGAACAAGGGGGCATTGAGCCTGGTGGGGCCTCACAATGGCTGCTCTGTCCCTGCTGGCCGGGGGCTGGGCCCATTTCCGACAGGGACAATAGTCAAAAGGCAATGACGCCGGCAGGGCCTGGAATCCCGGGCGGGATTTTCCAAGGTCTCAAAGCCTGCTGTTTGTCCTCATGCGCAGACCCAGGAAGCCTGCCTCCCTGTCTTTCCACCCCACCCACGCTGGGCCCTGTGCCCAGAGGCCATGGACCCCTCCTCAGCCTGAGATGCCACCATGACTCAGGAGGGGGGTGCCCTGAGGTCTAGGTTGGGAGGGGCCTTGCACATCCAGGGGTCCATGCCCTACTCTAGGGTGTGTGGGGGAGAAAGTTGCTCTATATCTGGTCTGGAGCCACCAGGTCTTGGTTATGGAGAGAGGTGGTACATCAGCCTCATGGAGGACAGGAACTTCTGAAGGGCGTAGGCAAGCATGGCCCAATCTGTGTCCAGCATGCTGAGCTTCATGGCAGTGGCATGTGGCTCAAGAGGGTGTGCACACCTATAATCTCAGTACAGGAGGCTGAGGCAGGAGGATTGCTGTGAGTTCAAGGCCCGTTCAGATTACATAGAGTTCAAGGCTAGCCTGAGCTACACAGATGGACCCTGTCTGTCTCAAACAAAGTTTGAACCCAGCCAAGAGGAAGAACCTGTTTCAAAAACTCAAAAGGTGTGAGGATATAGCTCAGCTCAGTGCTAGAGTGCATTCTTTTTTTTTTCTTTAGTGTATTTTTTTTTTTTTTTTTGAGACAGGGTCTCGCTTTGTGGTTCAGGCTGGCTCTGAGCTCACTATGTAGCCCAGGCAAGCCTCAAACTCAGCAATCCTCCTGCCTCTGCCTCCCGAGTGCTGGGATTACAGGCGTGAGCCACCATGCCTGGCACTATGGTATGTGGTATTGATTGCTGGTGGGCATGAGTCTCCATGCCCAGCATTGTATGTGGTTACCGGGGATTGAACTCAGGACCTTGCGCTTGGGAGGCAGGCACCAGAATCACTGAGCTAACCCTCCGGCCCACTTTAGTATATTTTTGAAACAGGGTCTTGCTTTGTAGCTCAGGCTGGCCCTGAGCTCACTATATAGCCCAGGCAAGCCTTGAACTCAGCAATCCACCTGCTTCTGCCTCCTAAGGGGTGGGATTACAGGCATGGGTCATCACGCCCGGTATTGTACTGGGATTAGTGACCGAACTCAGGACCTTGCACTTGCCAGGCAGATGCCGGAACCACTGAGCTAAATCCTCAGCCTCATAGAGTGCTTTCTTGGCATGCAGGAAGTCCTGGGTTAAACTTCCTGTACCACACACACACACACACACACACACACACACACACACACACACGAGAAAACCCTGAGAGAGCCTGTTAGAGACAACAAGATGTGTGTGGTAACTGGATGGTGAGCCACAGCGGCCTGCGTTGGCCTTCACAGCCATGAGGCAATAGTGTGACACAAGTTAGAACTGTATCCTGGCTGAGGGCCATGGTGGGTGGCTCTTGTGTGAAAGCTGGGCCTGGGACTCCAGAGGGTTTAAGCTTAGAAATCTGGGTGAGCCCAGCCTCTTGTCCACAAACCCGACTGCAGCAGAGTCGCTGGGCCTCCTCAGAGGATGAAACTGAGGGGGTGAGTAAAGCCTCTATCCATCCAGCTTCCAACCCGAAGCCCCACAGCTCAGCAGGCAGCTTTTCTGGTCTCACCAGCGCAGCCAGGGCTCAGTCTCAGGCTTTGGGCTTTGCCGGGAACACTGCCTCCAGCCCTGCTCCAGCCTCAGGCTCTCGGGGTGAGGGTAGATTTTGAAACCTCTGGCCTCATTGAGAGACTCAGTGCTAGGCTGAGTTTTGTAAAGTCCCCTCACTCTTCACTGTCTTTTGTCCCTCCTGAGGGCAGGAAGACCACTCCAGGGTCCCCTGGGCTGACTTCAAAGCTGGCCTGGGAACTGTGGCACCCTAGAGGCTTTGCCCTGCCTTCTGCCTCTGGCCTACCACTCCCAGCCCCTGCTCAGCTCATCAGCCCCACCACCCTGTCTCCCCTTCGCTTCCCGCTGGGCTCTGACCCTGTCCGGGTGGGGGGGGCACTTGAGGTCTCTTCAAGGTCTGACCCAGGCGCTGGCACTGTCCAACCTCAACTTGGGACCATAAATCAGGCTCAGCGAGGCCGCGGGGGCTGGGGGTGGCAGCTGGGCCAGGGAGGGGAGTGCGGGGGGGAGGCCTGTCCTGGTACATGCTGCGTTAGCAGGGAGTCGTGCCCAGCTGCAAGCCAGGCCGGCAGTGTGCTGACTGTCGCCACCCGCCTAGTCTTATGCCCCCACCCAGGGAGCCTAGGTTTGGGGTGACCACGCAGGAACCCTGGGCCCTATCTCAGAGTCTAAGGTAACTGAGATATTATGAGGGTACAGAGATGCCCCCTGGCCTGCAGGAACCGGGGTCAGATATCCAGCCCCTCAGGGACAGATACAGACCTTCCCTACCAGAGTGGGTAACAACCATTCCCTTCTGCGGGGACAGTCACAGAGCTCCCTTTACCCCAAGCATGACAGATATACTTCCCAAAGGAAAGATATGCAGCCTGTGCAGGGACAGACTGTCTCCCTAGGGACAGCCGGCACAAAAATAAAGCCCCACCCCCACCTCGGCTCGGCTCCACAAACGCAGACCTTGCCTGAGAGCACACCAGCTTTACCCCAACGTGGAAGACAGATCCCCAGATCACGGAGGGCAGACACTGGACACGCACCCCAGCTGGTCTAGGGCTGGAGGCTGCCTGAGGCGGTCAGGAGTTTGGGACGGGAGTCGCCTCTTTCTCACGCCCTCGGCCACTTTCTCTGCTTTTTCCTCCGCCCAGCCATTTCCTCTGCCACAGAGGCGGGGGCTGGGAGGACCTCCTAGAAAGGGTGGGAGGTGGAGGAGCCCCTGCCCCATCCCAGGGAGCAGGAGTCAGGCGGAGACAGCTGGTCCTCTTCGCCAACCGCGGCCTGGCTCCAGCTGGGGGGTCAGCAGACAGGGTGCTGGGCAGGCTGGCCGCCATCAGGAGCCCCTGGCCTGACGTCAGTCCCACTCATTGTTGTTTCTGCGACTTGAGTCACTCCCTGTGACGCTACTGGGGTCAGCTCGCGAGCGGCTGGGGTGGCCTTCGGGGCAGCTTTGGGGCTCAGCTCTCCCCTGGGTGCACCCCAGGATGAGGTGGGGCCGTCTGAGGCCACACTCACCAGGCAACGTCAGCTGCCGACTCCCAAGGTCTTGAGTTGGCCTTCAAGGTCCTCCACAGGCCTCTGCTGCGGGCGTGGCCTAGAGAGCCCTGGAGAAAGAGCCGGGCTGGAGCTCTGGCTGAGGAGAGCTGGCTCCTTCTCTGCTGCCTCAGGCTCTGGGACCCTCGGCCCTCAGCCCTTGGTGAGACCACTCCCTCCAGCCTCGCCTTTCCCTTTTCTAGAAAGTCTTCCCAGACAATCCCCCGAACGTCCCCTTCTTTCTGGAACCACCAGGCTGTTGTCCTGTCTTCTCTGCAGCCGTCCTGGTTTTGTCCTCCTGCTGCCCAGGCACTTCCTGCCTGGCTGAGAGCAGGTGTGGGGACTCTTCCTCGCTCAGTGTGTCACTTTTCTTGTCCGTTACACCATCTCTCTGGGATGATGGCAGTAGCCTCCGTTCTGGCCACCTCCGCCCCCCACAGAACCTACTATCATTTTTCATACCATTTGTTATGTTGTCCTGCCCAGGTGTAGCCCCTAGTCCGTTTCCTCTAGAAGACCTGGAGCTTCCCGAAGGCTACAACTGTGAGTTGTGCCATTGGTATTAAAGGTATTTCATGGGCCTAACATATACACAGTTACAACATGTGTGGCTTGAATGAATGAATAAAGGAACAATTATTTTTCTTTTTTGAGACAGAGTCCTCCTATGTAGCTCAGGCTGGTCTCAACTCATGACCCTCCTGGCTCAGCCTCCCAAGCGCTGGGATTAGACCTGTACCCCAACACCAGCCAAGAACTGTGGGTCTTGATTATCATGCGTGAGGGTGTAGGTTGGGAAAATTCACTTTAACAGTCTCACATGTTTTGGCCAAGATGCCTCATCCTCCACTAGAAGACTCATGGGGAGTGGGACCCTGTCTCTGAGCTTTGATGAGAACACAGGGAAGTACAAGGCGGGAGGGTGAAGGGACAGTGGCACCGGAAAGGCTCTAAGGGGAGGGTGTTTTGGAGCAGGGACTAGGGTGGTAAAAACTAGTGGAACTGGGCACGGAGGGGCATGCCTGTCATCTGGGCACTAGTCTCACTACAGAGTGTGTATCTGAGTTCAAGGTCAGTAAGGTTCTGTCTGGAAAAAGCTAAAAGCTGTCGGGGCATGGTGGCACACTTGTATAATCCCAGCATTTGGGAGGCTGAGGCAGGAGGGAGCTGTGAGTTAGAGGCCAGTCTGGCCTACATAGTCAGTTCAAGACCACTTACCTAAACAGAAAGACAGACCCTGTCTCAAAAATAAAAACAAAACAGCCGGGGGTGGTGGCTCACACCTGTAATCCCAGCACTCAGGAGGCAGAGGCAGGAAGACTGCTGAGCCTGAGGCTTGCCTGGACTACATAGTGAGCTCAAAGCCAGCCTTAACCGGCCTTGAGACCCTGTCTCAAAAAACTAAAAACAAACAAACACAACCAAAAAACAAAACAAAAAAACAACAACAAGGCTAGTGGCACTGTGCCTTCCTGGCAAGCTCCAGGTCCTGAATTTGATCCTCTGTACTGCCAAGCCCCTCAAAAAACAAACAAACAAACAAAACAAAAAAACCCTCAAACCCAATGACGACAAAAAGAAAAACCCAGGTATGGCGGTGCACACTGTTAATCCTGGAGCTCTGGAAGCCTGAGGCAGGAGAATCATAAATCCCAACCCAGCTTGGGCTCTTAACAAAAAAGTGTGTGTGTGTGTGTGTGTGTGTGTGTGTGTGAGAGAGAGAGAGAGAGAGAGAGAGAGAGAGAGAGAGAGAGAGACCTGGGGACATAGCTCAGTATAAAGGCCATAGGTTTTTATTAACCACCCCCAATAATGGAACAAAGAAAGAATTGTGTGTCCTTAGTGAATATATTAGTCAAGGATTTCAGAGACATAGGACTATGAGGACACATATACACATGGGAAGGAGTGACATAGAGATATATAGATTTATTATAAGAAGACTGACACCCCAAGATCTGAAGTCAGCAAGCAGATAGCCAGGAAAGCTGAGGGCGTAGTGTAGTTCTAGTCTGAACGCAGAGCCTTCACAACCAGAAAGAGTGGGGAAAGGCTGACGACTCAGCCCTACACTAGCCAAAGGGACTTCCCCTTACTCACAGAAGAGTTGGGCTTTTGGGCCTATCAGGCTTCCATCTGGTTGGGTGGGGCTGATTCACACTAGAGAAGACCACACACTTTGCTCAATCTACCAATTCAAACATTAATCTTAATCTTGTCTGAAACACTTTCACTGACACACCTAGAAAGGTTAGCCCAAAGTCTGGGCGTCTCCTGTACCGTCTAGTTGACACATAACATTAACCATTGCAGCAACTCACTGCATCTTACTGAGCCCCCTTTTCATTATCTGTAAACTACAGGTGGGGATGGAGTTGTATCTACCAGGAAGGGTCTGGTAGTTGGAGAAACTGTCACAGCAGTGACTGTCAAGTGCTGGCATAATGATTAGTAAGGCTCAAGGAGGAGGATGATGTCAGGTTGGTAGCAGCACAAGGCTTGAGGCAGCGCATCAGGGGTAGGTAGAGGTCAGCCGTTCCCCTCCCTCAGGGGCAGGATCTGGGGGTTGGGCCCTGGCTCCTCTTCTGTAGCAGGGTTGGTCCCAGCTCTCTCTCTCTGGGTCTGTACACCCCTTCAGCTTCTTGCAGGCATCACTTATCAAAACCTTTCTCCTCATGGGGTTTCCTACTTTTGTGTCTGGTCCGTAGGGCAAACATCTGTCTTTTTCTAGGCTGTAGGAAAGAGTCCCTGGCTACCCAGGGAGAGGTACTCATATCTGGGACAGAAGCAAGGGCTCAATGAGAGCAGGTTCATGGGGAGGAAGGGGAGGGGAGGGGGGAGGGGAGGGGAGGAGCAGACAAGAGGGAGAAGATGGGTACAGCTGGGTTGAAAGAAGAGGAAGGAAGAAGGGCCTATAGGCAGTGTGCTGGAGCCAGCTGGTACTGACACTTAGCAGCCTATTGCACCTATGGCGATAAAGATGCAATTATTCAGCCACAAGTGGTGTACACCTGTAATCTCAGTACTCTGAGAGGCTGAGGCAGGAGGATTACAAATTGGAGCCCTTCCTGGGCAATTTAGTGATTTAGACCCTGTCTCAAAATAAAAATACTTTTTAAAAAGTTGGAATGGGGAGGCTGGAGATTTAGCTCAGTGGTTCCAGCGCCTGCCTAGCAAACACAAGGTCCCTGGTTCAATGCCTGGTAACCACATACAACAATACCAAGCATGCTGGGTCATGCCCACTGCCAATCAGTACTTCATACCACAAATGTAGGGTTTGGTGGCTCATGCCTATAGTTCCAGCACTCAGGAGGCAGAGGCAGGAGGATTGCTGAGTTCCAGGTTTGCCTGGGCAACATAGTGAGCTCAGGTCCAGCCTGAATTACAAGGAAGACCCTGTCTCAAAAAACAAAACAAAATAAAACAAAACAAAACAACATTGGAATGGGCTGGGGATTTAGCTCATTGGCACTGTGCCGGCCTGCTAACCTCAACGTCCTGTGTTCGACCTCTGGTACTGCAAAAAATAAAAATGGGCTGGGGATTTAGCTCAGTGGTGCCGGCATCTGCCTGGCAAGTGCAAAATTCTGAGTTCAATAAGACAATGCTGGGCGTGGCGACTCATGCCTGTAATCCCAGCACTTGGTAGGCAGATGCAAGAGGATTGCTGCATTTCAAGGCTAGCCTGGCTACACAGTGAGCTCAGGGCCAGCCTGAACTACAACAAAGTGAGACCCTATGTTAAAAAAAAAAAAAAGAGAGAGAAGAAGAAGGAAAGAAAAAAAATTAAAAGGTTGGAATATAGGTTAGTGGGAAAGCCCTGGCTTCAGTCTTCAGTCCTGGGAGAAAACAATGAAATCATTCATTCATTACAGACTCTGAATTCAGAGATATCGTGTAGGTTGAAATTGGCATGGTAGAAAGTTGAGAAAAATGCTACAAATCAAGCTGGGCATGGTGGAGCCACCTATAATCCCAGCACTTGGGAAGCTGAGGCAGGGAGGGAGATTGCCAAGAGTTCTAGACCAGCTTGGGCTCCATAGTGCGATCAAAGGATTACATTAAAAAAAACCCAAAACAACAAAGCTAAAAATCAAGGCAGTTACTTATCAGAATGTAGGTCAGCACACTACCAGTGAGTGGGCTATATACTGGAGAGTGGTAGTGCATGAGGAATGTTCTGCTGGAAGTCAGAAAGAAAATTTTTGTGTGTGTTTGTTTTTGAGACAGGGTCTTGCTTTGTAGTTCAGGCTGGCCCTGAGCTCACTATGGAGCCCAGACAAGCCGCGAACTCAGCAATCCTGCCTCTGCCTCCCAAGTGCTGGGATTACAGGCATGAGCACCATGCCCAGCTTGTTTTGTTTTTTGAGACAGGGTCATCTCACTACAAAATTCAGGGTGGCCTTCAACTCACTCTATATGCCAAATTGGCCTTTAATTCACAGGGATCCTTCTACCTCAGCCTCCTGATGGCTGGGATTAAAAATGTGTGCCACCATACCAAGTTTAGAATCATGCCCTTTTCATGCCACTAAATAAATGTTACCTAAAAAAAAAAAAAGTTACCTATTGCTGTTTTGGAAGGTAAGTGTTAGGAAGAAGAGGCATCTTAATAAGTTAACTCAAGAGTGCTCCCTGTTGGAAGGAACATGCTAGGCTCTGGAGGCATTAGCAGCAACTGACAAATCCCTCAGGTCTGGTTTACAGTCTGTGAAGAATCAACCGCGCTCCCAGGCAGTTACACAGTACTAACAATGCAGTCACATTTACAGAACACTCCATGGGTCACATGCTTTATCTCTTGGCCTTCTCACAGCAACTACCTGTTTCTAGAGGAAATAAAAAGGGATGAGATCTCAGAGAAGCAATGGCCGAATTACATTACAAGTCGTACAAGAAGTCTCACCAGATCGGGCCTAGTAGAGCTCCAGCTAGTGCTGCAGCATGAAGATAACTTAGAAAGATTAAGCTCCTTTCTCCCATACTGTTGGTATGGGTTGAGGGTCGGCTATCCTGCCCAGTTAAGTAGGCTGGACAAGCCCACATTTTTGCCACCCACTCGGGGGTCACGCAACATACTGGTGTGCACCAATTGTCTAAAGTACCCTGAATTTATGAAGATCGTGCCTTTCCCCGGGCTCTCAGCTCAGGGTCCGAGATTTTCCAAGGAGCCGATTTACAGCTGATACACATCTCCGCCAAGGGAGGCGGCACGGAGCCCAATTTGGCCCCTCTTTCCATCTCGTCTCTATGGCGGAAGTGAGTCGCTCCAGCCAAAACAACTGTCTCGCTGGTAGAAGTGAGTGGACTCTTCCAAATAAGGGGGATACTTCTTATCATAAAATCGTACTAGCTGGAAATGATGGCTCATGCCTGTAATGCCAGCACTCGGGAGGCAGAGGCAGAAGGGTTGCTGCGAGTTCGAGACCAGCCTGGGGTACACAGTGAGTTCAAAGCCAGCCTGAATTACAAAATAAGACTATGTCTCAAAAAACAAAGTCTTCCTATCTGGAGGATAATCAGGGAAAAGAAGCACCCAAGCTACTGAACAGAACATGAATACGTATGTACCTTCCTACGAGCTGTCAGACACTGCGCTTAGCGGCAGCGGCGAGGCCTCGGCTGCGCGGGCGCTCCCCAGCCGAAGGCCGCAGTGGCACACTCCGTGACGTCACCGGCGAGGCCGTGCGCGACTTCCGGTCTCGGCTCGGCTGTTGCTGCTGTGCTCCGGTACCTGCAGCAGCCACTGCGTCGTGGCCCACCGGTTCCAGACCTGAGTTCGAAGAGGTAAGGGATCGCCCTAGCCACCCGTCCCCTTCCCTGTCCGGGCGCGGCTACCTCCTGCCATGGCGGCCCTAAAGGCGCGCCCCGGTCCCCTGAGCCCCGTCAGGCTCAGCGCGGGCGCCGCCCCCAGAAGTCCGAGAGAAGTCGCCTCCTCGCGGGTTCACCGGACTGTGGAGGTTTGCGGCACCGGCGGCGGGACGAAGTGGCTTAGGCGGTCGTCTCAAGTTTTCGCTACAGAACTCAGTAGTTTTTTTCTCTTGCTTTTAGTCCACTTCTCGCGGCCCAGCGCTCTCAGGTTGGAGCATCTCTGCGAAGGTTGGACCTGGAGTGGAGGAGAAAGGCCGATCGAACCCGAGTGACTTGTGCTCCATCCTGGACGCGTAAGTTGGGGAATGGGCGTCATGGGTTTTAACCACACCCGGGGAGGGCGGTGTCTTGGGTTCCAGCCGCACTTCAGTCAGCCCCTGCCCCTTACCGGGACCTCGGGGACGCGGCTCTCAGGCCTTGGACTCCACTCCTCATGGTGCCCTGTGGCTGGATGACGAAATGCGACTACTCCGGACACTGGCTGCTCGGGTCTGACTTTCTGGGGGAGCGGGGCCTACAGTAACATACACTGAGGGAAACCCTGAATTTGGCATGATAGTAAGGAAGTGTATGGTCTCTATGAAGATTTGTGGGTGATCCAAGAAGGGAATGTTAGGAGGAAAGGGGCCGAACTAGAATGGGAATTCTAGGGCCGGAAATTTAGCATAGTGGTCCAGGCGTCTGCCTGGCAAGTGCAGAGTCCCGAGTTTGATCCCCAGTACCACATACCATAATTCTGGCTGTGGTGGCTCATGCCTGTAATCCCAGCACTCCGTAGGCAGAGGCAGGAGGATTGCTGCGAGTTCGATGGTATCCTGGCCTACATAGTGAGTTCAAGATCAGCCTAAACTACAAAGTGAGACCCTGTCTCAAAAAAAAAAAAAAAAAACTGGAAATCTAGGTGGGAAACTATAGGGTGGAGTTAAAACTAGAAAGTTGGTGCAGGCAAGAAAGCCATCTCATCCTTGTTGGAAGAGAAACCAACGAAGTAAATCTTCCAAGGACTTGGAATTCTTAGGTCAGGGTGCATTGTACTAGATGCTAGGAGAAGAAAAATGACATCAAGCGGGTGTGTTTAGGGTGACTAAGGACCTTTAACTTGTACGATGAATGAGGGAGTGCCTGGCAGAAGGGTTGCCTCTGAATATCAGAAAAGCTTGCTTTTTTTTTTTTTTTTTTCTTTTTTTGAGACAGGGTCTTGCTTTGTACTTTAGGTTGGCCCTGAGCTCACTATGTAGCCCAGGCAAGCTTCAAGGTTAAGTTCTCACTCGGTCAGGAAGTACTCAGGCTGGGCTTGAATTTTCCATCCTTCTGTTTCAGTCTCCTGAAGTATTACAGGAATATACCACTGTGCCTGGCTCATCGATCCCCGCTCCCTTTTTTTTCATTTTAGAGACAGGGTCTCACTTTGTAGATCAGGCTGCCCCTGAGCTCATTATGTACCCCAGGCAAGCCTCAAACTCACAGCAGTCTTCTGCCTCTGCCTCCTAAGTGCTGGGATTACAGGCGTGAGCTACTACGCCTGGTGGGTGTGAGTCACCACGGGGTATTGTATGTGGTTACCAGGATTGAACCAGGGACCTTAAGCTTGCCAGGCAGGCACTGGAACCACTGAACTAAATCTCTGACCCTCATAGATCCCTTTTTACTAGGTAGAAAAAAGGTTCAGAGAGGTTAACTGATTTGCTGAAGGTCCAGAGTGGGTGAGTCATCTCTACGACAAAATACCTGAGGTAAACAAAAGAAGCAAAGATTTATTTTGGCCCATGGTTTCAGTCCACGGTCAGCTCACTCTGTTGCTTTTGTGTCTTTGCTATGGAACATTGTGATGGGGAGTACAAGCTGGAACAAAGCCGTTCAACTTAATGGCTGCTGGGAAGCAAAAATAGGTAGACCACGGGTTCTAGTGTCCCCAGCAAAGGCACAGCACTAGTGCCTAACTTCCTTTCACTAGGCCCTGCCTCTAAGAGTTACACCACAGCACATGGCCTTTTGGGGACATTTAAGTTCCAGAGTGTGACAGAGGATGATGTAGGAGAAGTAAGTGACATGGTACACATGTGGAGTCTCAGCTACTCAGAAGGCTGAGGCAGGAAGATTGCTTCAGAGGCCAGGAGTTCAGGGCTGGCCCAGACATCATTTGTTTTTATTTTTGTGGTGTTAGGGATTGAAGTAAAGGCGTCATTGCATATTAGGCCAGCTCTGTACCCCAGCCCTTTGAGGCTCTTAGGGCCTTCACCTGATTATGTGGCCTCTGTAGCTCCCATGTAACAACTAGATGGTTTTCATGCCCACCTCTTTGCCTTAAATCACCTGTTTTTACTCTGGAGTCTAGGTGGCTCTGGAAATGTGTGGAATTTGTTGTGTAGTATGCATAGGTGTTTTGTTTTGTTTTTCTGAGACGGGCTTCTAAGTAGTTCAAGCTGGCCTTGAACTTACTGTAGAGCTCAGGCTGGGTTTGACTTTGCAATGATCCTCTTGCCTCAACCTCCCGAGTGCTGAGATGACAACGGGCCTGTGCTACCTCACCTATTCAGTTTAGGGTTTTTTTTTTTTTTTTGAGACAGAGTCTCGCTTTGTAGTTCAGGCTGGCCCTGAGCTCACTATGTAACCCAGGAATGCCTTGCCTCAAACTCAGCAATCCTCCAGTCTCTGCCTCCTGAATGTTGGGATTATGGGCGTGAGCCACCATGCCCCACCACTGTGGTATGTAGTATTGATTGCTAGTGGGTGTGTCACCATGCCCAGCATTGTATATAGTTACTGCATGGAACTCAGGACCTTGCGCTTGTGAGGCAGGCGCCGGAACCACTGAGCTAAATCTCTGGCCCCCATTTAGGTTTTAAAGCTCAGCCTATGTAGCTTTCATTGACTTCTCAAAGCAACTTGTGATCCCCAAATAGGAGCCATTTTTGCCCTATAGTCAAAGTTAACTTTCTTATGCACAGATTTGATCTTGGGATAGGATGCAGTGACTCTTCACTGCTTTCAGGGTAGTCTAAGTGTCAACCTGGTCATGCAAGGTCCAGGACACTTCTTATATCTGTCTCGTCCTCTTGCAACAGTGGGACCGTGTACCTGCCTGCTGTCCTGTATCCCTCAGCTCCTAGGCTAGGTTAGTGCCTCACAAGTGCTGAAAAGGAAACCTTTGCTGCTCACTGCCCTGGATGCTGTTAATGGAATGTAGGCCTCCACTGGTAGTTTGCATGGGCAACATTGATGCTTCCTCTGCTTTCTGATCTAGAAGGTTTGTGATTTTCTGATAGTATATGCTGCCACAGCATAGGAGACAGCAGAGCAGGGGCTGGGCTGAGCAGAGTAGGAAGTGAACAGGGACTGTGAGATGGATTATATGATGTCACCAGTTTGACCTGGACTCCTCTTACAGGGTGGCCTCTGGGTGGGGGCGAAGCTTTTATCCTGCGTCCCTGTCTTGGTGTGAGCCACTGGCTGCAAGATGAACTGTCGCTCGGAGGTGCTGGAGGTGTCAGTGGAGGGACGGCAGGTGGAAGAGGCCATGTTGGCTGTGCTGCACACAGTGCTCCTGCACCGCAGCACAGGCAAATTCCACTACAAGAAGGAAGGCACCTACTCCATTGGTACTGTGGGCACCCAGGATGTTGACTGTGACTTCATTGATTTCACCTATGTGCGTGTCTCCTCTGAGGAGCTGGACCGTGCCCTGCGCAAGGTTGTTGGGGAGTTCAAGGTAGGGGTGTGTACAGCTGATGGCAGGGGGTGGCAGGCGGAGCTCTACCTTGACTGTTGGACCTGTTTACCCTCCCTGGAAGTGTGGATTGGATAGTAAGGTATAGGCCTGTTTAGAGCTCTTACTGGGCAGGAGAGCTTATGTGTCAGGGTGGGGGTCGGTGGGATGGAGGGGACACAGGATACCTGCACAGACCCTAGGGAGAGGGCGAGCAGGAAGCCATTGTAATCAGGTCCCCTTGGTGGGTGGGGTCATTGCTCCTGTGGTCTTGACTTTTTCTGGCTCCACAACTCTTATGACAGCTTTCTGCTTAGTGGCTTGTTTGCTTGCTTGCCTACCTACCTGCCCTCTTTCTTTTTCTCTCTCTCCTCTCCCTTCTTTCCTTCCTGCCTTCCTTCTCTTTCTCTCTTCCTTTCTTCCTTCCTTCTCTTTCATTCTCTCTCCTTTCCTCCCTTCCGTCTCTCTTCCCCTCTGTCCCTCCCTCCCTCCCTCCCTCTGTTCCTCTCTTCCTTTCTTCTTTTTTTTTTTTAGTTTAAATCAGAGGGAAATTTTTTCTTTATTTTTTCATTTTTGAGGGCTGATTTCCATTCCATGTCTATTTATTTATTTAGTCAGTTTTTTGAGACAAGGTCTTGCTTTTAGTTCAAGCTGACCCTAAACTCACTGTGTAGCCCAGGCTAACCTTGAATTCACGGCATCCCTCCTGCCTCTGCTTCTGAGTGCTGGCTGGGTTTGCAGGCGTGGGCCACCGTTGCCTGGCATTCCATTCCATGTCTTTGCAGAGCCCCTGCTCTGTTGGATGCTGTGTGCCCAATGCAAGGGATTGTCCAGTTTCAGGTGAACCCTCTCATAGGCTACAGTAAGCCCAGAAAGGGCTTGTTCATGGTTGCTAATCCCCCTGAAGAGAGACTATGGAATATATTGCTCTGTTCTCCAGGCCTTTTTTTTTTGAGACAGGGTCTCGCTTTGTAGTTCAGGCTGGCCCTGAGCTCAGTCTGCAGCCCAGGCAAGCCTGGAACTCAGCAATCCTCCTGCCTCTGCCTCCCAAGTGCTGGGATTACAGGTGTGAGCCACCATGCCCGGCCAGACTTTTTTTTTTTTTTTTGAGACAGGGTCTCGCTTTGTAGTTCAGGCTAGTCCTGAGCTCACTTTGTAGCCCAGGCAGGCCTCAAACTCAGCAATCCTCCTGCCTCTGCCTCCCGAGTGCTGGGATGACAGGCATGAGCCACCACACCCACTGTTCTCTGGATTTTTCTGAGAGGCACCTGAAACAGGTGGTTATGGGACAGACTCTGGAGACAGGCTCTGCCACCTAACAAGTCTGTGGCTTATGAAGTGACCTCATTGTGTATAAAATTGGAATGATATCATATCTACCTCATAAGGTGCGTGTACTCCAAGGATGAAATGAGAATCCGTGGGTCCACTGTTTGGAAGAGGATGGTGCACAGTAAGCACTATTGTTAATAGTCAGGATGGGCGTGTGACCACAGTTTCTACATGGAGGAGAGACTTCCCTAAAGGGCATCCTTAATTTCTGGGTTGGCACTAACTCAGATGGAGAGGCGCTTCAAGCTACAGGTTAAAAGGTGGAGTCAGGGCCACCCACATCCTTGGTGAAATAGGCAGAATTATTATTGGGCTAGTTGATCCTGTTTCCTTCTCAGAGGAGAAGAGAGAAGAGGAGCCAGGTGTGGTCTGTTCCTCACTTTCCCTTTCTCATTCTGTTTCTTGGCTTCCTTTTTCAACAGGGATCATCTGGCCTTACAGCCCATGCTTTCTGCTGTTTTTGTTGTTGTTGTTGTTTTCTTTTTTTCTCTCGAGATAGGGTCTCGCTTTGTAGTTCAGGAGGGCCCTGAGCTCACTATGTAGCACTGGGTAACCTCGAACTCAGCAATCCTCCTGTCTCTGCCTCCTGAGTGCTCAGATTACAGGCATGAGCCACCACACCCTGCACTGTAGTGTGTGGTACTGATTGCTGGTGGATGTGAGTCATCATGCCTGATATTGTTGTATGTGGTTACTGGGGATTGAACCATGGATCTTGTACTTGCTAGGCAGGCACCAGAACCATTGAGCTAAATTTCTGGCCCTTTGTTTGCTTTGAGATAGAGTCTGACTATAGAGTTTAGTGTGGCCAACTTCCTGTGTCAGCTTCCTGAGTGCTGGGACTGTAAGTATGTGCCACCATGCCCAACTCAGTTGATTCTTACATTGAATAAATTGTAAAATTCAGTCAGATTTTTTTTTTTTTTTTTTTGAGACAGGGTCTCGCTTTGTAGTTCAGGCTGGCTCTGAGCTCACTATGTAATCCAGGCAAGCCTTGAACTCAGCAATCTTCCTGTCTCTGCCTCCTGAGTGCTGGGATGACAGGCGTGAGCCACCACGCCTGGCACTGTGGTATGCGGTATTGATTGCTGGTGGGCATGAGTCTCTATGCCCAGCATTGTATATGGTTACCGGGGATTGAACCCAGGACCTTGCGTTTGCGAGGCAGGCGCCGGAACCACTGAGCTAACCCTCTGGCCCTCAAATTTTCATTTTTATATATACATTATAAAAATTAACGAAAAATACAATTTTTGGACATCTTGTGTTTTAAATAATTGGACTGTTAACAAATTGCACTATTAACAAAGCTGATACTGGGTGGTGACAACCACTTGTGATCCCAGAAGTCAGGAGGCTGAGGCAGGAGGATCACTGAGTTGAGGCTAGCCTGGGCTACATAGAGAGTTTAAGGCCAGCCTGATCTATGTAGTGAGATCCTGTCTCAAGCAAACAGACACAAATCCAAAGGGGTTGAGCTAGGAGGTGTGTGGTATTCATTTGCGTGAACCATTCAGGTTCAGGCTGGCAGTTTGCTGTGTCACCTTACACAGATCCCCTCTTCTCTGAGTCTCATTCTCTGGCACCTCTGAAGGAGTAACAAGAGCAAGGGGAATGTAATCCCCTGGGGCTTAGGAAGTAGGCACTGGCAGGGTGAGAGCTTGTCAGAGGCTTTGGGCTGCTCATCTGGTACTCTTCTTCCCCAGGATGCACTGCGAAACTCGGGTGGTGACGGGCTGGGGCAGATGTCCTTGGAGTTCTATCAGAAGAAGAAATCTCGGTGGCCTTTCTCAGATGAGTGCATCCCGTGGGAAGTGTGGACAGTCAAGGTGCACGTGGTGGCCCTGGCCACGGAGCAGGAGCGGCAGATCTGCCGGGAGAAGGTGGGTGAGAAGCTCTGCGAGAAGATCATCAACATCGTGGAGGTGATGAACCGGCATGAGTACCTGCCCAAGATGCCCACACAGTCGGAGGTGGACAACGTGTTTGACACAGGCTTGCGGGACGTGCAGCCCTACCTTTACAAGATCTCCTTTCAGATCACGGATGCCCTGGGCACCTCGGTAACCACCACGATGCGTAGGCTTATCAAAGATACCCTTGCCCTGTAGCAGTGCTTGCTGGAGTTGTGGGAGCTCTTTTATGGCTTCCAGGGACTGTTCTTTCAGACCCTGGGGAGTCCGAGCCCACTCTTGGTTCTTGGTGAGACTTGGAAAGAGTGGCCCTTGGCTTCCTTGTTTTGTGGTTGCCAGCTCTGGTCGTCCCTGAACCTTTGCTGACAGGTTCTGCCTACAGCCTCTCCACTCCCTTGGAAGGGATCCCTTTTCCATCTCCATTTACGGAGAGCCACTACGAGGATGGTAATAAAGCTGAGACTTGAGTTTGAGTTCAGTTCTCTCTCCTTCACTTGTGCCCTGTCCAGAAACATTAAGACTTCCTATGCTTCCTTCAGGGATACAGGTGTGGGGAGGGATGTGACTCCGTGCTGAGGGAATGGTGGATGGGATAGATTAAAGACAGATTAAAACGGACATAATTTGCACTTTGTTGGACATTCACATAGACATGTGTTACCCTCCCAGAAGTGACCATCATTAGTACTTTGTGTGACAGGTGGGGTTAAGGATCCATTGCTTTTGGATGCGACTGCACTATTTCTCTTGCTGAGAAAGCCATGACATCTCTGGCCTTTATATCTGGTCTTACTTCGCAGCAACCCCGAAGAATGTTATAGAGCACACACAGGTCTCTGTCTATACCAGAAGACTCATTTGATGTGGGTGTCTTGGGAGAGCCTACCCAGTTTGTGATGGTGGTGCCTAGTGTACTTCCAGTCTGGGCTGCCTTTGCTGATTGTTAGAGCATTGCTCTGGTAACTCACTCATTTTTACCCAAGGGTACTCAAAGCTTCCCTCATGAGCCACGGTTCTATGGGTTTGTTTTCTGCTTTGTAGTGCTCTCTGACTCCATCTGTAGCAGTTTTCACCTGACTAAATAAATTGTGTGTCAGAAGTGTGCTGGGGGAAGTGGGAGAAGTGGTCCCACCAGAGGTCCTGGAGGCAGGGTCGGTAGCCAGGAAGTGTTTCTATTTTTTTCTCATGCCACACTGTCTTTGTCTGCAAGCTGATTCCTGACTGAGGTTTTTGTGATGTCCTCTGGCATCAGAAAGTTGAACTGGGAGGGGGTTTGGGGTTGGGAAGACCCTTTCCAACAAGTCCTTGTTGGCCTCTGGCCCCCATCTGGCCTGGTGGAGTTTGAGAGCCCTTCCTGTTTTCTACTGTAGGTATTGACTGGTACAGGTGTTTCCCAGCAGTGACTGTTCTCAAAAAGAAGACTCAGCTGTGTTAGTGGCACATACCTGTAATCTTCGTGCATTGAGAGGCTGAGGCAGGAGGATTGTAGGTTCAAGAGAATTCAGTGCAACTCTGTCTCAAAACACCATGTAAAGGGGCTGGAGATTTAGCTCGGTGGTTCCTGTGCCTGCCTAGCAAGCTTTAAGGTCCTTGGTTCGATTTCTGGTAACCACATACAACGATACCAGTCGTGGTGACTCACACCCACCAGCAATCAGTACCGCATACCACAATGTCGGGCTTGGCTCACACCTGTCATCCCAGCACTCGGGAGGCAGAGGCAGGAGAATTGCTGAGTTTGAAGTTTGCCTGGGCTACATAGTGAGCTCTGGGCCAGCCTGAACTACAAAGCGAGACCCTGTCTGAAACAAAAACAAAACACCATGTGAGGAAGTAAGTAAATAGAGAAAGAGTGCTGGGAATGTAGCTCTGTGCAGAGGCCCTGTGCTAATTTTGAATATACCCTCTCACCCCCATAAAAGATTCTTAAAGATCTGTTGCCAGGTGTGGTGGTGCACATCTATAATCCCAGCGTTGGAGAGGGCCAGACAGGAGGATTGCTGTAAATTTGAGGCCAGCCTGGGGTGCCTTGTCTCAAATAAGGAAAAGAAATTGCTACCGGCTGTTCCAGGGGACCTGAGCAGGAGTGTCTCGCTTCCACCCTGGCTTTCCTTTTGTGTCCAGACTGCTGCTCTCTCCCACCCTGGCTGGCTGGGACACACAGCTGACAGTGGGCTGCGTGGAGGACAGAACTGCATCATTGCCGTCTGCCTCTGCTCTGAGATACCCCTGAGGGACAGGAGAACCCTGGTGGAGCAAGTCCGGCTTCTTAGTGGTGCAGAGGTAAACAGGCCTGTGGAACCGAAGGAGTGTGAGGGGCTTTGAGACACCGCTCTGCCTCCAGCTTGCTGTGTCCTGGGGTCTCCAGGAGGCACTGGCCTGCCCATCCATCTTGAGAAACTTGGATCCTTAAGGTGCCCATTTTCTTTCTGTCCCACCAGCCCCTTGAGCCGCTTCAGCGTTAGGCTTTGGTACAGGGACAGAGAACCCTCGAGTGTGTCCTGTGGAGTAGGCAGCACCCAGGCCCGTGCACGGGTGGGGTTTGAGGATCTGGGGGAGGGGCCAGCTCTTGGCCTTTGCTGAGGAAGGAGAGCTGTGTGCACAGAGCTCCTGTGTGTGGTTGCTGGCTGTGCATAGATGGGTGTGTGAGACTTGGGAGGAGGAATGGCCTGGGTCTGGGCACCTCCTAGGGAGAAGGGACTGTAGTTCACCCTGGAGGAGCCTACAGGAAAGGCGTGGCCTGAGCATCTTTTGCAAGGAATAGGGCCCTAGAGCCCTTGGGACACGCCTCTGAGATCCCTCTCCTACACAGCAGCACGCCCACTGGCCAGCTGGAGCTCTTGCACATCTGGTGTCCTGCACACATCTGGCAGGGAGCGCTGGAGCATGAACAGCTCGCAGGCAGACATCGTGGCCCAAGCGGCTAGCCTGAGCTGCTGCAACCAGTCGGGGGGATGGCCAGCGTCCCCGGAGGGGCCTCGGGTGGTGCAGGCTGTGGTGCTGGGTGTGCTGTCGCTGCTCGTGCTCTGCGGGGTCCTGTTCCTGGGTGGCAGCCTCCTCGTCCGTGCCCATGGCCTGACGGGGTTGTTGGCGCATGAGCGGCATGCGTCCCTTGAGGCTGAAAGCAGCAGCATCAGCAGAGGTGACGGCTAGGTACCGCGCTGTGCTGGAGTCTGCGTGCCCTCCACCTGCTGGAGGCTTTTCCCGCTGCGAGTGCGGGCACAGGTGAGAGGGCCAGGGTGGAGAGTAGGGCTGGGAGCGGGCACGGTGGCCACCTTCCTCTTGAGGGCCCCTCTCTGGTGCAGCCCTTCAGCAAAGCCCATCTCTCCAGCCCCAGGCAGACTAAGGAGTGAGGCCGTGGCGTCCTACCCAGATGTGCCTCTTCCTCCCGGGATCGTCTCAGGTGGTGTTGAGTCCCCTCCCATTCAAGCGTCCCTTTCCCTTGTATCCATTTTCTGGGAACAGACATCAAAGAGGCAGGAGTCTGGGGGCCACAGTGTGCTTTGGACCTCTTCTTTCCAGTACTCACCCCTCCCCACCCTCCCCTGCGTCTACCCTGTCCCTGCAGCTCCCAAGGGGCGACCTCGCTGGGCCGCAGCATTGCCCTTCGCACTGGAGGCTGGCGAGAGACTGCTCCAGGCATCCTCGGGGGAAGAGTGGCCTGTTCTGGTCTGCAGAACAGATGTCGCAAGGGGCAGGAGCTTTGTGCGGTATGAGGTGGGGTGTGGATGGCAAGACTGCTGGCAGCTGGGGCATGTCAGGAGCGCGCTGGTCCAGGAAGTGAGGCCGAGGAGTCCCAGCTGTGGCGCTTTGTCTGGATCTTTTACCTCCATCTCGTCGAAGATAGGAACCATGTGGAAGGAAGGGCCTGGGTGGCCCAAACGACAAGGGTTCTCCAGGCCAAGGCTACCTTGCTGGACTTTCCCCCCTGTCCCCTTGATCTCAGTGTAACTCGGAGCTAGTGGGAGGTTCCGTGGATGCTGGGGATGACTGACTCACCCGTTCCCGTCCGAGAAGCAAGTTCCGCTGGGTACCATGAGGAGGGGCTGGCGAGGGGCAGTGGGAGGGTCTGGGCAGGTGCAGCTAAGCAGCTGTGAAGCTGGTGACGATGTGTGATTCCTGTTGAGCAATTCATGACTTGGCACTAATCCTGGGCAGCTGTGCCACCGTGGCTTTGCTGAATTGTTGACTTCTCACCTCGAGGACACAGCCCCACCCTTGGAGCACAGGCTGTCCAGGGAAGGGCAGAGGGAGTGTGTGGCTGCTCCTGGCGCTAGCTCCCCCCCCCCCCCCCGGTCCCAGGGGTCGTCGCCTCCACCTTCCTTCGCTGGGTCTTGTGGGCTGGGCTGGGGCGGGGAGAACTACCCGGCTTGCGCTTCTGGCCCGATGCATTCTGCTGCTTTAGCATCTTCCCCTCACCTCGGCCGTCTCCTCTCCTACCCCACCTGGGGAAGAGCGGCTCCAGATCCCTGTGAACCCCTTCAATTCACAAAGATGGAGTCTCAGAGAACTGAGAGATGATCTGAAGTGCAGACAAGCAAGTAGCGCGCTCAAGGGAGTGGCAGAGCTAGAGCGGGAGCCTGGGGCCCGTCCCTGCCCGGTCACCCCTCCTGCCCCGGGCCCTCTGCCCTCCCCTGTGCTCTGTCTATATGAGAGGCTGATACAAAAACATAGCCTCTGCCGACAAAAAAACAAAGCTTCATACACACACATTTGTGAACAGCTCGTGTCAGGGACTTGCAGCCCAAGCCTCTGTCTCTGCTCCCTCCTGTCTCTTCTGCCCCAGTGGCTTTATCATATCCCTTAGCTGCCAGGACAGTGTTCAGATGCCAGCTGGGCTTGGCTTCCTGGCTCGCATCTGAGGCGTGGGGAAGGGCTGGAGGGTTACTAGAGCAAACCCACGTGGAGGCAGTCCAGGAGGTCAGTGAGGAGGGGTCACGACCTTCATGTTGGCCTCTGGGTTCAGGTGTCTGGGTGTAAAGTGACTTGGTGGAGGGAAGGGCTGAGTCCCCAGCATCATCGTGTCTGCTCACACCCAGGACAGGGCGAGGGTGACAAGGGGGTGGGCAGACCTTCCTCAGCTTCCTGCCTTGATTGTCCCTTCTCCGTGCTCAGAGAGGGAGTGGGTGTGCTGGGTCCTCAGTGTTCCTGGGAGGGAGATACTGAGATGTTTGCTTGGGAACTGTGATCCTGCTTGGGCGGAGTGGGGAGGAAAAGAATTTGGAAAAGTGGTAGCGAGCGCTGTTGTCACTCAGGCACCAGCGGGGAGTGAGAGATGAGCTCCGTCTGCTGGCGCTGTCCCTGGTGCCTCGACCGGCTTCCAGCCTGTGTTTACCCTGGGCTGGAATTGGCTGCAGGTCTGACTCTTTGCTCGGCCTCCAGGGCCAGTGCAGCAGAAGGGTGGGGGGCTGGCCAACTCTTACACGTCCCCTGAGCCATGGTGGCCTGCCTTTGGGAGTGTCCCCACCAGCTGCCCTCCGGAGACCCCCTTGGCCCTGGGCAGTGCCTGGACTGTGGTGGCTCATCCTGGGGTCCTGGCACCCACCTGCTGCATCGGAGCCGCTCTCTGCGGCCCTCTGAGTACTGCTGGGTGTGGGCCTCTGGGTCTGTTCCAGGAACGACTGGGAGCTGCTGTGTGTCCTCTGGGAAGTGGCTATGCACCCTGGTGGCCAATGCAAGAGATGCTGTGCCCTCACTCCACCCGGTCTCTGTGGGCCTGAGCGGAGTTCCGTCCTGCCTGTCCGGGCCGTGCTGCTGTGAGAGGCTAGGGACGTGTCCCTGCTGAAGACTGTTGGTCCGTGCCACCCATTTGGAAGCCCAGGGTGCCTGTGCAATCCAGTAATGCCTCATCACTTTTTGTGGCTTATTATTAAATATCGTGGTCATGCAAATTTCTGGTGTTCAGTCTGTATCTCTAGCCTTTGGACCTTTTTTTTTGGAGACAGGATCTCACTATGTTGTTCAGACCGGGTTTGAACTCATTGCAATCCTCCTGTCTCGGCCTCCTTAGTGCTGGGATTGGAGGAGTGCACCACCATGCCTGCCTCTACTCCTTCACTCAGAATTAGTGGTTTGTTTCCTGCTCTCCAGGTTGACCTGTTTGTAGCAGATACTGAAATGCAGCCTCAACCATGCCCCTATCCCTTTCCTCTGTAGTGACCTTTTCACCCTCTGCTCCAAGCCTTTCTGAGGTGGGGCAGAAAATGACCGTGCCAGCACTTCGCTGCCTCTGTGTGGCCAGTGTGTGCAGGAGCACTGCTTCCTGCAGAGTTTAGCCTCAGGCTGGCGCTGAGATGTGCTGGTTTTATGTGTGTGCAGTTGGAGATTGCAGACCTTCCTGAGCCCCAGTCTCTCCATCCCTGAGGCCGAAGTAACAGCGTCCTGGTGAGGATCCGGCAGATAAGGCTTGTCCACCAATGAGCTCTCTGTACTTGGCATGTGACAAACCTGACCATCTGCAAAGAGGAAGCGAGGGAACGAACAGAGCTGGGGAACCACCCACTCTGTTCCCAGGACAATTGGTTTTCCTCCCTCCCAGGAGGCCCTAGTGAGTGCATACTCTGGGAACTGGTCACCAGGAGACACGGCACCAGCCCTGCCTTTCAGGAGCTCACAGTCTGTGAAGAGCAGGGCTCTAAACGCTGAAGATAAAATAGGTTATAAAACGTGCCCATTGCCGGGTGTGGTGGCTCACGCCTGTAATCCCAGCACTTGGGAGGCAGAGACAGTAGGATTGCTGAGTTTGAGACTTGCCTGGGCTCCATAGTGAGCTCAGGGCCAGCCTGAACTACAAAGCGAGACCCTGTCTCAAAAAAAAAAAAAGTGCCCATGGGAAGAGCCAAGGACTGGGGAAGGGGGGCCTCTGTTGGCGTTGGGGAAGGGTAACCATGGAGGTGGAGAGATGAGTGGGCCTTCTCAGGCACACGGACCCAGAGCACCCCGGGCAGAGGGAGCTGGGACCCAGGTGGTGGGCGGGGCTGGCACGGACTGGAGCTGGAGTTGTCCCAGGGACAGCAAGGTGACCAGAGACACACAAGCTGGGAAGTGACATGGTGAGATCCGGATCTTCACAGGCTGGTACATTCAAAGCTGGGGGCAGCTGGAAGGGAAGAGGCAGCAGGGAGGCTGTCGATAAAAAGCAGCAAAATTGGAGTCACCAGAGCTCAGGGTGCAGGCTCAGGTGCTAGTTGGATGTGAGGAGGAAGCAGAGGCAGGGGACGAGGACACCCTAGCTCTTTCCGGCCTGAATAGCTGAGGGGGTGGCGATGCCTCCCACTGGGACGAGGTATTAGCAGCTTGGACTTTTGTGGTCTGATTTACAGAAAACCTGAACTACTTGGCTTACGCAGAAGGGAGTGAATTGGCTTGTGTAATTTAGAAGTGTAAGGATGGTTCTGGGCTCAGGCCTGGCTCGATTCCGGACCCAAATCAAGAGGGCAGACTTCCACTTCTCCTTCCTCGGCTTTGTCCTGGTTGCCTCTGTGTTGGCTTTGGGTGGTCTGAACTACTGGTCAAGATCAAGGATTAAAAAATACAACATGATAGGGGGCCGGAGAGTTAGCTCAGTGGTTCCGGCGCCTGCCTCACAAGCGCAAGGTCCTGAGTTCGATCCCCGGTAACCACATATAATGCTGGGCGTGGAGACACGCCCACCAACAATCAATACCACATACCACAATGCCGGACATGGTGGCTCATGCCTGTCATCCCAGCACTCGGGAGGCAGAGACGGGAGGATTGCTGAGTTCACAGCGGCTTGCCTGGGCACCATAGTGAGCTCAGGGCCAACCTGAACTACAAAGCGAGACCCTGTCTCAAAAAAAAAAAAATACAACACGACATAAAAGACGGAGGGTGCTAAGCTGGGCCTGGTGGCGTATGCTTGTGATCCTGGCACCAAGGGAGGCTGGATTCAAGCTCCATCTGGGCAAAATAGTAAAACCTTGTCTCAAAAAAAAAAACCAAACCCCACAGTGTTGGGAGGGGAGGGGCTCGATGGTAAAGTGTGCGTTCAGCCACGCTACAGTGGTACCTTGGTTCATGAACTTAATTTGCTTTACAATTTTGGGGAAGATGGCCATTTTTTGTGTTTGTGCGGGGAAGATGGTAATGGTTGTTTGTTACATGATGTGGAATATATGAACAGAAGTGAAATTTTGTTGAACACATTTGTTTGAGAACCAAATTGTTTGTAAACAGAAGTGTTCATGAACCGAGGCGTCACTGTACTGGATTTGAATCCTGATACCACATTTAAACGAACTGTAAAGTTCCTGAGTGAGGTACTAAACTTCCCTATGTCTTAAGTTCCTCATGTTCAGATTGGGGAATAGTAGGACCTGGCTTGTCTGCATTTATTAGGATGGAAAGAGATTCACATGTGCAGAGCACGAGCCACGGTGTCAGTGTTACTGGCCTCTGGCTCAGCATGGGTGCGACATTGGCTTTGTGGCTCCTGAACTTCAGAACTGTCAGGAAAGAGGGTCTCGAGGGGACACCCCAAGTTGCAGGGGCCAACTGTAAGGCTGTTCAGTCCTGGGCAAACACATACTATCCGCCATAAGCCGACCTGTTACTGCAGCAGTGGAGCCGCAGGCGGGGCAGGCCCGGAAGTGCAGTTCTGGGGCGTTGAGAGTGAGGCCCCAGAGGAACCTCCCAGCAGAGCTGCGCGGGCGGGACTATGAGGTTAGATCGCGGGAGCTCAGCAGAGCGCCCCCTTCCGGTTGAGATTCCTCATTCTCTGTCCTGGCTTCGCTTCCCTGTAGAGCTGCCTCTGGAAAGCCTCACTGGGCAGCACTCTGCTCTTGGACTTGTGCTCTAGGCAGACTGATGGTTTTAGGGGCTGTCACGCAGGCCCCTTGCCACTGCCTGGCCACGGCTCCCACTCTCTGTCGTCTGACGGTCTTGCTTTGAGCTTCCCCAGGATAGATCCTGGCCTAGAGTGCTGCTCAGACCTGCCTCCTGCTCCTTGGAGAAGAGAGAAGCCCGCGGAAGGGGCTGTGCTCCCACCTCTGCACCCTTCCTTGCCCAGCCTGTCCTGCCAGCACCCTCCTGGACTTGGCTTCTTTCATGGCTCTTCTGCTGGCCTTAGCATCAAAACACACTCGGGTTTCTTCTGCCTTAAAATAGCCATCTTTTGCCCCCACTGTCTGCTCCAGTTACTCTTCCAGAGCCAAACTTTTCGGAAGAACTGCCCAGCTTGCCACCTCTGCTTCCTGGTCTCCAACTTGTCCCTTGGTACCCCCCAGCCTGGCCTCCAGCCTTCTCTGTCCAATCACCAAAGCCTGGGGCAACTTTTTAGTCCTAGTCTCGGCCTGTCTTGGTCACTTCTGCTGTGGCTGGCTTGTCTGTCGTTCTTACAGTGTTCCCCTGGTTCAATGTGCTGATGTGGATGGAGAGCATAGGGCTCCAGCCTGGGCGGCCACCCGCCTTGCGGCCTGCACGCTCCCGGGGTCAGGAGGGGGAGACGGTAATGCACTCAGCAGGACGCAGCCGATAAGCTGTGTGCCCAGCTGCCAGCTTGTGCCCCTTCCCTCTCTTCCTCTCCTCCAGCACTTCTGCCCAAGCCCTCAGGGCTCCACCCAGGTCCCCCTCCAGCCTGGTGCTTTCTGGGACCGGGAGGACCCTCTCCGCGCCTGTGCTCTGATGACAGCCGCGGGCCTGGCCTGGCTCCCGAGTCTCCGCTCTGCAGGTCCTTGTGGAGCAGGGTGCCAGAGAACAGTGAGGTCCCTGCCCGCAGAGCCCTGTGTTCTGCTGCCAGTGGCCCTTTGATGGACTATTAAAAAAGACATGAGCCCAGCACTTAGGAGGCAGAGACAGGAGGATTGCTGAGTTCGAGGCTTGCCTGAGCTACATAGTGAGCTCAGGGCCAGCCTGAACTACAAAGCGAGACCCTGTCTCAAAAAAAAAAAAAAAAAAAGTAAAAAAAAAAAAAAGACATGAGGTAATTGCAGGTAGTGGTGTGCTCCAGATATGTCTCTGGGGAGGTGACATTTGAGTCGAGGCCCAAACAGTGTGGAGGTGGCCGTGCAAAGGCTGGGTCACCGTGTTCCTGCCAGAGGAAAGGCTCGCGAAAAGGGCTGAATGAATTTGCCAAGTCTGAGGGATGGAAAAGAGATAGTGCGGCAGGGAATGCGGAGGGCGGGGGGGGGGGGCGCGGTGTGTGTGGAGGAGGGGACAGCGATGCTGCTTTGGTCCCAAGGCACCTTCTTCCCAGAGGGACCATCTCTCCTGCATGTGCTTGTTCCCAGTGAGTGTGGCCACTTCCCGACAGCAGTCCCTGCTTCCCTTCGCTTTTCCTCCACAGGCATCAGGTCCCCCTTGGTGCTTCAGGGCCACCCATTCTTCACTGTGCTCCTGGTCATCTTTGAAAAGGCAACTGTGGCTGAGTGGATGTGGGATCCCAGCATACAGGAGGCTGAGGCAGGAACAGTTGGGAGTTTGAGCAACTCAGTGAGTTCAAGGCCAGACTTGACTACATAGCAAAAACTTGTTTATAAATGAATAAATAGAAATCTGTCAAGCCAGTCTAGCACTTGTTGCTGCCCCAAATCTAAGGACAATCGAAATACAACCTACTTTGGAAAATGAAATCATATGTGCACAGTTCATAAGTATGTTGAATTAAAAGCTATATAGTAAGAAACATTATGGGGCAAATCCAAGTACTGATGAAGACCTTCTTGGAATTGTCATATCTCACTGAGAATCAAAACTCCTGATCTTTTCTTGTGTGTTCTGTATCTACATTCTCTACATCGGATTATGTCCCTGGACTTACCTTCATTTCTTCCTCTGATATGTACCATTGGCTGCTGCTCTGGAGGCTCAATGTCCTTCTGGGTGTGATCGTTAGTTCCTAGGCAACAGCAAGCCTTGGAAGTTGATTTGAGAGAGCCTTGGAAGGAGAGCTTGGAGAAACATCTTCTTGGTTTGCCTGAGCTTTGCAGCTGGCTTGCCCACCCTCACTCATGGGCCCTTACCCTGCAAGGTGAGACCCAGGCCGCCGCAAGTCCCCCCAGCCTGTCCTGCACCACCAGGCCCATCCTGTGTCAGCTCAGGACTCGCCCTGTTCCTGATTTCCACAGGCTCCTCTGCTCCTCAAAGAGGGAAAAGGACGCTGCTCCAGGGCACAGGCTTTGGATTCTTTCTTTGAGTAGTGGTCTTATTTCTTGGATTAGGAAGCTTATCTAGGGGCATTGCACCTCAGAGAGCAGGTGTTGGGTCCAGACCTAAAGCCAGCCCACCTGGGCCAGTTCCAGGTGACACCAAGCTGAAGGGTGGGGGTTGAGGGAGTGCACTAAGGGGCAGTGCTGTGTGGTTTTTCTCCTTGAGTACTCTGGATTGAATCCAGGGCCCATGCACTGAGTTACCTCCCAAGCCTCTTAACAAATTTTAATTTTTTTTTTTTTTGAGACAGGGTCTTGCTTTGTAGTTCAGGCTGGCCCTGAGCTCACTTTGTAGCCCAGGCAAATTTAGAACTCAGCAATCCTCCTGCCTCTGCCTCCCAAGTGCTGGGATTACAGGCAGCATGTGAGCCACCACGCCCGGCACTGTGGTATGTGGTACTGATTGCTGGTGGATGTGAGCCACCACACCCAGTATTGTTGTATGTGGTTACTGGGATGGAACCAGGGACCTTGTACTTACTAGGTAGGCAGTGGGCACCAGAACCACTGAGCTAAAACTCCAGCCCTGTTTTTTTTTTTTTTTTTTAATCACAATAGTTCTGTCGTATAATTTCAAGTCAGGGTTTACGATATCTCCTATCTTGCCTTTATTGCCCAGAATTGTTTTTGTGTTCTAGGTCTCTTCTGGTTCCAAATAAATTTTAAAGTTACCCAGCCCAGGGTTCAATCCCCAGTACTGAAAAGAAAATTAAAAAAAAAATAAATTGCTTCCTCAGTGATCCTATTTCCAGACTCAGTTGCATTCTGAAGTACTCGGCCTTAGAACCTCAGCATGTCTTTTCCGGGGCGAGGGGCCCAATTCAACCCATCATAGATGGGAATCAGTGCTACGGAGAAAGCAAGACGGGGAGGGGCGTGGGGCCCAAGGAAAAGGCTGCACCTTTAAGTGTGTCCTCGGGTAGAACATGTGGAGACTGTGACCTGTGAGCCTGAGGCCGACCTGAAGGAGGAAGCAGAGGAGGGAGGTGGGAGAAGCACTCCGGCAGTGGCGCCGGAGAAGGGAGCAGCAGCGTGAGGCCCAGGGAGCTGGGGCGGCAGGCCGAGGAGCCCGGAGGAGGGGTGTGAAGGCTGGGAGCACGAGGGGTGTGCAGCCTCTGCAGCCTCGGCCCTGGGGGAGGAATGAGCGAGAGGCTGCGGACCGGAAGGTGGACCATCTCATACCCGTTCCGCGAAGCCCTGAAGACTGAGATCTACCCCAGCCAGCGAGTGAGCTGGAAATGAGGTTTCGGGGAGAGAAGATGGAAGATGGGGGCGGCTCTGGGGCCAAGTGTCTCCCGGTTGTGGCCCCTTGTGCCAGGGGCCAGAGATGGCCAGCCAGGGGGGCGTCTTCGTGCATGCTGTCCCTGGCTCTGCTGCCATCTCCCCTGGCCTAATTCACACTGAGCTTCACGGATGCCGAGCTATCTTTCAGGGAAGGTTCAAGCCGGCTGCCGGAGCTCTGGGGAAGGACTTCGCTCAGACACCTCTCTCCCTCCACTGCAGAAGGTTCGCTCAGGAGCTGGCCTCACTGTCCCTGTGCCCGGTTTTCCTCAGGCTCCGTGCTGTGTGCAGATCTGCTTCGGGACCTCAGCTGGGCCTCTGCATTGGCCAGGGCTCCCATCTCCAGCCCCGCCTTCCTGCCCCAGGCCTCATGTCTCTTCCGCAGTAGCCCAGACCCTGCACCCTCTGAGAGCCCCTCCTCACTGGCAGTGCAGAGTCCACACAGCCCTTCTTGTATTCATGACTTTGGACTCGTTCCTGGCAAAACAGCCTGGCTCAAGATGCATTTGCCTCCTTCTTGGCCTGACTTTTGAGATAAGAGCCATCAGATTAGCTGGAAACCTCTCTGTCTGAGCCATCTGCTCAAATGCCAGCTCTATTAGAAGGCTTTTATTCACTGCACACAGGACCGTTAGGAAATGCAGTTTTGAGCGGATGGTATTGCCTTGTAAATTTCTTCTTTGATCACAAGGTAGAGAGGAGGGGGAACTGGAAATGTCTCAGCTCTTTAGCTTTCCCAGGCAGAAAGATGTGTTACCTCCCTAAACCTGCTAGAACTTAAGGGGGCTTTTTGGGGTTGATCGTGTGATATGCTGCTGGTGTGATCACAAGAGTCACAGAAATGTCACAGCAGAGTTTAAGGGGACAGTTGGTAAACTGGAGGATAATGTCATGCTCATCTTTTTGGTTTAGCATTAATGAAGTTTTCTGAGGAAATCAAGTAACGTTCCAAAAAGTTTCCAATACTGTTAGTGCTTCAGACTCCACTCTTTAATAATTTGGAAAAAAAAAATTTAATGTATTTTTCCAGGCACACCTGCAAGGCAGGGAGGGACAGCCGTGTTGCTGGCTGCCACAGTCAACAGCGAGCTCTCGGGCCTGGGAGGCCTCCCCACGGCTGTGGGACTATCTCAGTGGAGTCGACCCTTTCAAAGGCACAGGTGGCTGCTAAATGGAACAGTTTGCTGCTTGTTGGTTCCCAATTTCAAATGTATCTTTTTGTTTAAAATGCCTTTATTGCATACCAAATGTTACAGGAATTGTAAGGGAAGTGAACTAAAAGTAGAAACAATATTTCATCATTTGTCATTTGAGAGATGATGAATATTTCAAAACCATTTGGTAGGAAGCAGGGGATTATATCCCACCTCTCCTCCCCCAGGGATAAGGCAGTGTTTTTCCAAGTGGGTTCCAAACTCCTGTGGCCCTGATGGATGTTATATAAAAAAAGTATCCAGGGTCTAACAGTTGGGGGAGATTGTTGTGTTAAACAAGGTTCTTTATTACAATTCCCTTCCCATATACTTTCCCCTACCAGATACTGGGGATGGAACCTAGAGTTTTCATACTAAGCAGTTTCCCACCCCTTTTAATTTAAAATTTGAGACAGGGTCTCACCAAGTTGCTTAGTTGCCCAGGTTGAGCTCAAACTTGCCATCTTTCTGCCTCAGCTTTCCAGAGTGCTGGGATTATGAGCATGTGCCACCTAACGCTGGCCATTGTAGTTCTTTTAACGGGCAATGGTTTGCCAACATTATGATGAGTATAAAAGACGCTGAAGCTAGGCATGGTAGTGCACACCTGTGATCTCTTTGGTCAGGGCCAGTCTGTGTTACATAGTAAGTTCAAGGGCAGTTAGAACTATATCATGAGACCCTGTCTCAACCCCTCTCCACAAAAAATAGAAAAAAAGAGGGGCCAGAGATTTAGCTCAGTGGTTCCGGTGCTTGGCTAGGAAGCACAAGTGCAAAGTTCCTGGTTCGATCCCCAGTAACCACAGACAACAACACCGGGGACAGTGACTCAAACGCCCACCAGCAGTTAGCACAACATACCACGATGCCTGGCATGGTGGCTCACGCCTGTCATCCCAATACTTGGGAGGCAGAGGCAAGAGGATTGCTAAGTTCTAGGCTTGCCTAGGCTACATAGTGAGCTCAGGGCCAGCTTGATCTACAAAGCAGACCCTGTCTCAAAACAACAACAACAACAAAATAGAGTTAGGCAAACATCAGCTGGAGTAGAGGGATAGGAGGATGCTTTGGAATAGGCAGATACAAAGAACTCCCAGGTGTAGGAGGAACCCACAAAGTGAGGAAACAATGGATATAATAGAACCCCTTTCTGATCAGTGGTGTAGCTGGGGAAGAGGGTGCAGAGAAGGTGGTTCACATTGTTGCGAAGGGAAGCACATTTTAGTGGCCCTGAGCTCACTATGTAGCCCAGGCAAGCCTCGAACTCAGCACTCCTCCTGTCTCTGCCTCCCGAGTGCTGGGATTACAGGCGTGAGCCACCACGCCCGGCAGCACTAATAAGTTTCTATTTAAATTGGGTAACATATTCAGATATATTCCATGGCTACAAATTGAAAGAATGGCGGGAACTTAGCTATGACTCAATTCTGATGCCTCTGTCAGACCCTGCACTGCGTTTCCCTCGTGTTCTGAGACAACAGCCTCTGTCACCCATCATGCCCGGTGTCATGGACATGACTCAGTGGTAAGATTTGCCCTACAGTTTGCACAAAATGATCTTCCAAAGAGCCGTTTGAGTACTGGGGAAATGTATTTTATTTTTCCATTGTACTTTAGACCAATGAAAATCTATATTCAAAGGAGGCACTGGCAGTATTTCAGGTGACATGCCGTTGTCACCTCAGGGGAGGACGGCTGCCCTCTGAGAGAAGTGGGGGTGAAGTGCACTCGGAGAAAGCTCCGCATGAGTCTCATCGCTTGGGAAATCTCTGAGGAGAGCGAGGGCGTGTGGCGGGAAGCAGCACGCGCTCCTGGTCGCTCCCTTCCCCGCGCGGGCTCTCCCAGGACGAGCTCACCGTGGCTCTGGAGAAGTCCCTGTGCTGCGCCCACTGCCGGGCCTGTTGCTCCTGTGGGTGAGCTGCATGCAGTCTCCTCAGGACGTGGAGCTCGGCGGCAGCGCAGGGACTCGGGCTGTTCTCCGGCAGTGAACTGCTGGAGCGCCAGAGAGGCCGCAGGGGCGCCACCCGTCAGCCAGTGCCTTTGTGCCCTTGGCCAGGCTGTCTGCTCCAAGGAAAACGAGAGCGGTGTGAGCGGGCAGGCCAGCGGCTACCACAGCAGCCCCTCCCTGCGCCTTGCACACCGCACCTGGCGAGCAACCCAAGTGCCACAACTGCTCATGCCACGCCTGCCACACGGAGGCGCGCCATCGTGGCCTGTGGGGGACCCGTGTGCGCCAGTCCACTTCGAGGCTTGCGTGCAGTCCTCCACCTGAGCCAGGGTGGCGAGATGCCCATCTCAGCCCTTGTCATCAGCACCTACCTTTGCTCTCCCCTGTCCTTGCCCCAAAGAAACACCTGCACTTACGGCTGCTGTGCAGCACACACCTGGTTCCCTCTCCTCAGTCCTCCCAGGTGGCTTCAGGCTGAGGAGTGGGCAGTGAGGTGCGCCCCGTATTAACCCCTTCACTGCTTCCTTTGATACAGTAATTGCAGTCGTTGGATTCCTGAGGGTCCTACCCATCCTACCCTGCTGTTTCTGAGGTGTCTTTCCAGCAAGGAATAAGATATGTAAATCTGAATCCTTTTGGTGAACAGCAAATGCCAGATTAAAAACTCCCTTTTAAGCCAGATGTGGTGGCTCACACCTGTAATCCTAGGACTCGGGAGGCAGAGGCAGGAGGATTGCTGAGTTCCAGGCTTACCTGGGCTACATAGTGAGCTGAGGGCTAGCCTGAACTACAAAGCGAGACCCTGTCTCAAAAAAAAAAAAAAAGTTACCAAGGACTGGTGATGTGCTGGGTATAGCTGTACATGCCTATAA
>PVIC010014193.1:0-36945 GCA_004025085.1 Thryonomys swinderianus
CTGGCTCTGAGCTCACTATGTAGCCCAGGCAAGCCTCGAACTCAGCAATCCTCCTACCTCTGCCTCCTGAGTGCTGGGATTACAGGCGTGAGCCAACGCACCCGGCCATGTTTAAATTTTTAAAAGTATTATGACAAGAGACCCAGTGTCATTGATTAGCCTCAGAATACCTCTCTTGCTTAGAATACACTAATCATTCATGCCATTTTCTGATGGCATTCTGCACATTCTCTTTCATGATGGTCTTCAGCTTCACTGTCATGATGACCTCAATTCAAAACACTTACTTTTCACAGTCATTGTGACTTTGGGAAAAGCAAGATGTGTGGCTGAAGATCATGTGATTAAGGTGGATGAGGAAATATAGTAATATTCTTATGAGCTGCCTTTCTGTTAGATGACAGTTGGCAAAAGCATTCACCATACTACTGATCACACATCATAAAGACACTCAGGAAGAATGACTTCCAGATATGCTTCAGAAAGTGCCAATAACTGTGTGAGATAAGTGCTGGAAGCAAAGGTGATGGGGTTTTTTAAATTTTTTTTTTTGAGATGGGGTCTCACTTTGTAGTTCAGGCTGGCCCTGAGCTCACTATGTAGCTCAGGCAAGCCTCGAGCTCAGCAGTCCTCCTGCCTCTGCCTCCCGAGGGCTGGGATTACAGACGTGAGCCACCACGCCTGGCACTGTGGGGTGTGGTACTGATTGCTGGTGGGCGTGAGTCATCACTCCCAGCATTGTATGTGGTTACCGGGATCGAACTGAGGTCCTTGTGCTTGTGAGGCAGGTGCCGGAACCACTGAGCTAAATCTCTGGCCCTGTTATTTTTTTTTTTTTTTTGAGACAGACTCTCACTTCATAGTTCAGGCTGGCCCTGAGCTCACTATGTAGACCAGTCAAGCCTCAAATTCAGCAATCCTCCTGCCTCTGCCTCCCAAGTGCTGGGTTTACAGACGTGAGCCACCATGCCCAGCAAGGGTGATGAATTTGAAATGATTAACAGCAATATGTCTTTTACTATACGATTTTTAAAAATTTATAGATTTAATATATATTCAATCTCATCTTAGAATATTTCTGATTTTTCCAATGTTTGAAGATAAAAGACAAAAAATAAAATGTCTTTTATTATATGCTTACTATCATGTGTCAGATATATGAAGTTGTATTTTCCTACTGGTAGGATAGGTCTATGCTTAGGCAGCCCATATGCAACTTTGGCCTCATCATTAATGACTCAATTTCCTTACATGTATATAAATTTTAATAATCTTTTAATAATCATATCAATTTTAAAATCTAAATATTACTAAAATAATGTTATCTTCCTCCCCCAGATCTACATTGGCAATTCTAAACCAGTGCTTAATCTCCTTCTATATGTATTAACTCAATATGGGGTGACTGACTCTTTTACCTTCTGTTACTTGAGGTATGGGTGATGACAACATGCAGTTATTCAACATTTTCTGGCACTATAAACTTTTTATTAACTAAGAGATATACACATTTATACAGGTGAGAAACAAGTTCTGTCCAGGTGGATATGAAAGATGTGAAAAAGGAGGCAGATCACTAAATGATAACTAGACAGACAAGATGCAATGTGCAGATGAATAGATTCAATACAATCATGACTAATGAATGGATTTGAACTTTATGTATAGGACATATGTCATTAATTCTCTTCCCTACTTTTTACTTCCTAAAGTGTACTAGGAAGGAAAAGAGGTTTCTTTTGCTCATGTTATCATATTAGAGATCATAGTTTGAATATCATGAATTTTTAAATTTCTAAAAAGCATTCACTAAGTAGCTCTTCTCTTTGAGTAGGTGTCAATATATAGTACAGTCTTAAGCAATACTTTAAATCACAAGCTCTTTGTGTGTCAGTACATTCTCACAATAGTTAGTGAGGTCAACAGAGATGACTCAAGGCAGCAATAACTGATGGTTAAGAATAAAGTATCTTCAAAAGTATGACCCTCATTTACCCAGAAATATTCACTGTACTTTAACTGTACCAATGACCATAAATTTTGCCCCATGGTATCCTTGGTAGACTCCATCTGTCATCAAGAAGTCATGTCAGCCTAATCAATTCAGGCTGAGTTCACTTTCTCTCTTATTTGCCCTGAGGTTGATGTCTCCTACTGAGAGACTATCTATATTGGATTGTCATCATCATCATCATTTTTTCTCAGTGATACAGATGAGCTTTCCTCTGAATTACTTGCTTTGTAAGGGCCCTCCAACATAAGAGTCATATTATAAAGTTGCATCAGGCTGCTTGACCAATATAATCAAAGTCAAACCAAATTCAGTTACCACAGGTGGTGCCATTGCTGAATTATACCCTATTATGCCACTTTGAAATCCAAAATAGTATGTGCTCCTATCAAATTAACTCACCACAATATTTTTGCTTTGTTCCTTGGTTCTTTCTTCACAAAGGCAATTAAAATGAGCTGTTTCCAGATGAAACTATCAACATGCTTGTCCCACTTTTAATCATACCAAAGACTGTACATTTACTTTTTTTCATTATTAAAATTTTATGCTGTCCATGTCTTCTTATATACCACTCAAACACATACATACATATAAGTATATGGATATATGCAAGTATATACACATAACATGTATGTGTATAATTGTTTGAAGATATATACACACATATACATATAAATGTTTCATAACCACAACTGTAAATACTTTATAATCTTGTCTTGACATCAAAGCAATAATTTTAAAACCAGTGTTGATATTTTGCTATGCTAACTGAACAAGAGGATTTTGAAAAAATAGCTATACAAATATGTTCTCTGAAGTGCCTTTATTATAAAAATACAAAATAAAATTATACATGCCATAAAAAGAAAATTCTTGCCCTAGAAAATTTTATCTCATGGTATGTGTGTGTGTCTGTGTCTGTTTGTGTGTGTCTGTGTGTGTGCCTCTTTGTATGGAATTAAATTTTGAGAGAGATCTGCCATCTAATCTACATATCTAAATCTTCTTCTCAATCAGTCAATTTTGAACTCAGTTAAGGCCTAAACCTTTTCATTCATTTTATCTTATCTGAAAAATGTTAAGAGAAAAAGTCAGTCCTCAGAGTAGAGGAAGACAGTGTATCTGCAAAGAACTATCTTTTTAAGTGTACAAGGAGAAATGTTAATGTAACAAATTGCCACGGCATATATCCTTCAATTTTTAAAAAAGGAAAGTATTTTCAGGGTCAGAGGGTTAGCTCAATGGTTCCGGCGCCTGCCTCGCAAGCGCAAGGACCTGAGTTCCATCCCTGGTAACCACATAGAATGCTGGGCGTGGAGACACGCCCACCAACAATCAACACCGCATACCACAATGCCCGACTTGGTGGCTCACGCCTGTCATCCCAGCACTCGGGAGGCAGAGACAGGAGGATTGCTGAGTTCACGGCGGCTTGCCTGGGCACCATAGTGAGCTCAGGGCCAGCCTGAACTACAACGCGAGACCCTGTCTCAAAAAGAAAAAAAAAAAAAAGGAAAGTATTTTCGAAAGTTGACAAGGTGATTCAAGCGACCCATGTGGTAAGGTATCTGAAGAAAGAAAAAAGATAACATCACACACATTAGTATGGCAGTTTTGTTTGCATTAAATATGGCCTTAGACTTCCCCTAATGGTGAGAATTAAATTTATCCTTAACCTTTGAGTTTATTGCACCAGCCAGGGGGTTAAGAAGAGGGAAGAACTCAGAATTTTATAGAAAAAAATACAGAGCACTATAGTTTATTAATAAAGATTCATTTTTCTTAGGTAGTATGTAGATTTTATATGACCCATTTCAACTTTACTAATAATATATTATTCTAAAGACCCATTTATCTTGCTTTCTGTAGGGCCTTTGATTTATCAAAATACAAATGACAAACTCTAAGATTAAAAACTCTAATGTGATAAGCTAGCTTACTGAAAAGTGGTAGCTTTGGAAATTTAAATTATGCTGCTGAAAGTTGATAAAGGATCGACTGCTATGAATCCTGTATGAACAATTTGATTTATTCCTGGTGGATAAAGGGCAGGAAGTGAGATCAACCATGTGAATATCTACTCTTCTCTGAAGATAACATAGGTCGTGTCAGAGGAAAGTAGATTGGGAAAAACTGTCCAAGATTCTCTGAAGCTTCAACCACCAAGAAGAGAGCTATATGAAGAAATAAGTATGGGTAAGTATATATACATGCAAGGAGACTGAGCCATTAATGACAAGGGCAAAGTTTCCCATGGGCTGTCTCAGCATAGACCTATCCTACCAGTAATAAAATACAACTTGCATCCACTTGTATTTGATGCTGAATCAAACACTAAAACATTAAATAATATTAGGACATTTGTATTTCTTCATACATTACTTTGACTTAAAAGAACTTGCTATCATACAACAATATTTTTAGTGAAATTTAACTCAATGAATCATGACTTACTACCTATAGTTTTAAATACTAAAATAGAAAACACAATACTAGAGAAGGTCATTAATGTCTTTGAATATGTTAGAAAATAACTGAAATATTAATAGACTGTGAGCTTAGTGGCAGAGACCAGGGCTTCTTTCTATCTGTATCTCCAATGCCTTGCTAGGAAATTAAATCAAAGCAGTTACTTTAAAAGTGAATGTAGAATAGATGAATGGAAGAAAGTTGTAGATATAAACATGATATATTATGAAGAACAACAGACCATTGAGAAGTAGGTGAGAGAAAACAATGGATAGAAAAACTGGACAAGACAATGAGACCGTGTATTAGGTCAAAGAGGTTTATGTCAATAGAATCCTCTAAGCTGGGTCATGGTATATTCCTAGATTCTAAAGTCATCTGGATTTATCAGTGAGTGGATAAAATAGCCTCAGACAATCACTTCTGCCTTCTTTTTCAGTCAGCATTTGCTAGAGAAACAAAACTGTCAGAATATGCCTAATTGTAAAAGAATTTATTCAATTGGCATACAAGATCTGAGTCTGGATAGTCCTACAATGGCTATCTATATACTGGAGAGTTAAATAAACCAGTAGCTGCTCAGTTTTAGGAGCTAGAAGCCTCAAAACAAGAGGAAACAAGAATCTACCAGCAGCCTGATGCTGAAGGTCTAGGAGCTCCTTTGTGTAAGTACACATGTCATAGCTAGAGAAGCTGAAGTCTGATATCCTTTGTTGAGATCAACAGCAAAAAATGCACCCACTCAAGAAGAATCAAGCTTTGATGTGCTATCTGGTTGTTCATTTTTGCAATTTTGGTCCATCAGCCATGTACACCTACTGGAAAGTGCCACCCATGTTCAAAATGGGTCTTCCCCCATTTCAATGGGCCACACACCAATCCTATCTGGTAACACCCTCAAAGACACCCAAAGGCTTGCTGTAGGAATCACTGGTGTCTTTCTTAGCAATCAAGTTGACAATCAAGATTATCTGTCAGAATTTCCTACTAAGCAGTATGACTTAAAAATCTTCCAACATATTTAGCATCAAGTCAGAGTAAAAAAAAAAAATTAGCAGATTTCATGGCTGACTCCAGCTTTTGCAGAGATATGATGGTTAATACTTCCATTTTCTAACCTACTCCCACAAATTCTGCCCTTCCTCTATGAATTGTATTCCTTCATTCTGACAGAGCATGTCTGGATCTGCCTCACTAGCTGGACTGGAATGATAAGCAAAAGGGAAGCCTGCGTCCATCTCTACCCCTTTCTACTTGGCACTTTAGATGAATCTCTTTGCTTTCATCTCAGAAAGTAGACTGACATTACTTGCTTTATTTCAGCTACTGGACAGCATGAAAGCACTCCTGACAAGGGTTTGCCTTTGAGCTAGTGAAAGTTGAATGATGGATATAGCATATAAATCTCCATCCTCCTGAGACAAATCTATGCTTTAAAATGAGAGAAGGTAAAGAAGGAGTAAGGAAAACAGCAGAGGAAAGAACAAAAGAGGAAAGAGGAGGGAAAAGTAAGAAAATTTTATTGTAGCAGGAAGAAGTGAGGTGTCTTTGAGAAGCAAAAGCTTTTATATCTACCAGACATGAGAGATTTCAAAACAACCAGACACTAAACACATCATTCACCATTTTGTGCTGCTCTCAAACTTTAGGAGTTCTAGATTTCTAATTCAAATTAAGCCTGCATTTTAAAAACAAGATCTTGACATTTTAAATTATATTTTATAGTTCATTAATATGTATTTGATGTTTTTAAAATGCACATTCTAATAATGGATGTGCATCTGTATTGGGGGACTTTCTGGTGGGAAAAAGATTGAAATTGCTATTCAATCAGGTACCCCCTTATGCCTCATATTCAACTTGCAATGACAATTTAGGGGTCTGAACATTCATCCAGTACCCTGATGTTACATTTCACAGTTTACTCCACCTGCTAAACTTGAAATTTGGTTGAAAACAACTCGTGCACTTTGTAAAATACTTCAGTTTTCTTCATTCTCTGATTCCCTCTGCTCTATAACAAAGCTAGAAGAAAGTACAGAGGGAATAATCAGGTGAAAATGCATGTCAAAGATGAGAGAGAAGTGGGAATTTGACTTGTAAAAAGTGAAATTCTGGTGATTAAAGAAGGTTGAAAAGTAAATAATTCTTGTGAAGTTTCCTACCACTGTGACCAGTAACACAAGGGAGAGCTCCAAGGGGCGTATGCAACCTAAGTCTTTTCAGACTATCCTGTAGAAGTTTGTCTATCAGAGCCCCTACAGTGTATCCTGCTTCTTACACACAAAATCCATAAACAAGAAAGCATTATTGCACACATTGCATTCATTCATTTATTTATTTTATTCCTACTATATGCCAGATATTCCTGGTTGGACAAAAATTCCTTGTGAGGTAGCTCCGTGGTGCAATGGATAGTGCATTGGACTTCTAGACGCTGGAGGCATTCAAAAATTCCTTGTGAATTTTAACATGTTTTGGATCTTCTCAGAACTTTTGATGGCAAAGGTATAAGTATGTACTGCTTTACAACAGATTGGCCAAAATTCTGTCTGAAAATAATAATCACTATATCTTATTTAATAACAGTGTCTATCAGGGTAGTGTGGTTGACTCTTCCATTGTGCATGACGCTAACTAAGGCCATTTAATAACATTCATAATAAAGACCAGACCCTCTGGATAATCCAAAATAGCTTCACTTGAACCGCTGCTACCTTTCCAGGGACAGCTTCATGATTTCACTCACCTGGAGCAATCAGTAGAAGTACATCCATGAGGGCTCACCAGCATGGGACTTCAAAGCAGGAATACCACTGACAGAGTGGCTCAAGACTTTCAAAGAAAGTGTTTCAAATGGCAACAAGTGAATGCTTCCAGTTTCTTATGGTGTAGGCTTGGAGATTGGCATGGCATTCATTTTTCCATGCCTTTATGGTGTAAATAGTTGCATAGCTGATTGTGTTTCACAATATGAAAGGATGGATACAACTTAACAGCAGGATTATTGGCAAAGATTTTTTGCCCCATCATAAATTCTTCAGCACATTCAAGTCTAAGGGAGGCTATAGAGATTATTGGCTAAGAAAGAATTCTAGAGCATATTAAATGTATTTGAGTCTCAGTTCTATAACTTACTGATTCAACTAAAGCAATTCTATAGTTTCTCAGTCTCCATTTCTCCATCTGTAAAAGTGATAACAGGCTGGGCATGGTGGCTCACACCTGTAATCCCAGCATTCGGGAGGCAGAGGCAGGAGGATTGCTGAGTTTGAGGCTTGCCTGTGCTATATAGTGAGCTCAGGGCCAGCTTGAACTACAAAGTGAGACACTGCCCCCCCCAAAAAAGTGATAACAATATTGTTTTTTTAATCATGAAGTTTAGCATATAATAATATATATGTCTTAATACATACTAGCTATTGTTATCTATAAAATTCAAACCTTTCCGTTTAGTAAATGTGACTCTTCACTGTTTGACTTTTTCTTTCCTCTCAAACCTCATATTGGTACACCTCACAGACCCTCTTAACTGCACCCCATACTCAGCTACTGGTTATTCTCTGAACATGCCATATTCTTATATCCATGTGTCACTGCAGATGCAATATCTTCCTGAAAGAAAGATCATCTCTATTCTTTCTTCACCTGGCTAATTCCTACTACTCTTAAAAAACCCTGTTTATAAATTACTGCCTCTATGGTTATATAGGTGAATCTCTAGTCTGGGTAAGATGGTGTTTATAGTGTTCACATTTTTCTTACTGAGACACAATCCTCAATACCAACAATTTAAAGGAAAGAAGATTGCCTTTGTCTCATGGTTTCATAGGGTTCAGTTAATGGTTAGTGGGCTCCAAGCAAGAACATGATGGAAGAATAACTTGACAGAGTAAAATTGCTTAGTTCATTCCAGCCAGGAAAAAAAGACAATGAACTGTGCCAAAGAGGAAGGGACCAAACAACATGTATAGTATATAAAGTCATGTTTCCATGATTGCACTAGATACAACCAAAGATGTTCTTTACTAATTCCTTAGTTTAGTGATAGTAGAACTTTTAGAGACAAGCACCCAAACTGCAACCTAAAACCCACTTATTTATGCCAAAGTGCCAGCACTGCAATTAAACCTGAATGCTGAGGATTTAGTTTAACAAAAACAGTTGTTAGTTAATGCTCCACTACCAGGGTGACTTGGCTCACCTGCTGACAGAGAGTCTTGTGTGCCCACAGCAATCAGGCCATAGATTCACTATCCCCATCCTAGGTGGTTCCCGAGTCAATGTAGTTAACGCAAGAAAGCTCAGCTGTCACTGAGGTTTTTTGTTTTTTTTTCTTTCTTGCCATGTTTCAATACTTGGTGTGAATCTGTATTAAAGGACTTATTACCATAGTATATATGCCTAATGATTGGATCATACACTACCCTACACAGTATCTTCTTTTACGCAAATATTATGTCTTATCTTTCTTTGAATATTGGCCTTTTAGTAAAAAGTTTAAAAACTAGTTTGAACTCAGTAAATATATTTGGAAATATAGAAAAAATTACTAAAGTAGGAATGTATATTTAAATAAATCAAGATAAATACAGCATTTCCCCATGAGCCAACATTCAATAACACAAGGGTTATAAAAATTAAAGTATACCTGGGCCAGAGGGTTAGCTCTCTGTGCCTGCCTCACAAGTGCAAGGTCCTGAGTTCGATCCCCGGTAACCACATACAATGCTGGGCATGGGGACTCACGCCCACCAGCAATCAACCAGCAATCAGCACCACGTACCACAGTGCTGGGTGTGGTGGCTCACGCCTTTAATCCCAGCACTCGGGAGGCAGAGACAGGAGGATTGCTGAGTTCAAGGCTTGCCTGGACTACATAGTGAGCTCAGAGCTAGCCTGAACTACAAAGTGAGACCCTGTCTCAAAAAAAAAAAAAATAAAATAAAGTATCCCTGAGAGGAGAATTGGGCCTCAATGACTTTTATCATCATGAATTCAACAGCCTTGAAAAGGCACTGAGTTTAAGTGAACATAGAGCACTCACACAGAGCTGAGGGAGGAACTGGATTTCTCAAAATATCAGTGTAATTATTTCAGTTTTTTTCCAAATGCATCCAAGAAATTATCCCCATCTGATTAATGATCTATCAAGTTTCCATAAGGTTCAATGGTCCTTGCAATTAGGGGGTCCTTTTGTTTTTCTAGAAAACAAATTTCAATTCAGCAACAGGAACAGAAACAATTGGAAAGCAATATGTGTCTGCACAATGTCATGTGACCCAACAGATATATTTTTGGCTCTGCCTCACAGTGAAGGCTTCTCATTTCTGTAGAAAAAAATCCAGCCTTTAATATCCATGGGATCAAAATTCATCATTTATTATGCCTTCTTTTCTGGAATGGCTTTTTGCAAAAATGTTAAAGTTCCCTGATCAATTGCATGTTCTCTTTCTCTGACACCTTACTTTTGACTCATCATAAATCTTTCTAGCTTGTCGTTGAAAATACCAGAATATGGCCTTATGCCATTTCCCTCTCTGCCCACCAGCCAAACCTTCCTCATCTCCTACCTGGAACATTGTAATTGTCTCCTAGTAGTTCTCACTATTTTCTCTCTTGCCTCGGTTACAGTTTGCCTATCATTTCATTTCATCTTTGAGTAGCCTATGGAATGGGATATCTTGCCCTTGTTTTACTGATGACAAGAGACCTATTCAGAGGTGAGAACTTGTCCAAGGTCATTTGCACATTACGAAAAGAGCTATAACCAAAAGACAGATCTTCCAACAACTCATTCTGTCTCTTTCCCTTACAGCAAATTGGCTTTAGTAAATAAAAGCTAGAAATTATTTTCCATTTTATGTTTTTTAACTATTCCTCCACATAGACTTATAAGGAAACTTGGATTTGAATTGAACAATCCTCACATTTAATAGTCAAATATGTCCAAAATACAAACCTGTTTCATTGCCAGAGGCATTTTTTTCTTATACATTGGCCCAAGTGAATCACTTTCCCATTGAGAAATATTTGTTTTATGTTATTTGCATTTTAATAACTAAATGCTTTGTTCTCTTTAAAAATCTTTTATGATACCCCTTACATTAAGCATATAAAAATATACCACATTTTTAAAAGTCGGGCAAGATTCTCGCCAGATTTTCATGTCCATGGCTATACATTTGCCTCTCTGCCATAGGTCTTGAGGCCTTCACAGAATTTAGGACTTCATAGGATCCACTTAATGAACATCTCTACATAAGACTTCTCATATACAGTGTGCTGCACAGAAGAGCAACAAATGCAAAATCTCAGGGCCCACTCAGATTAATGGGACCTGAGTTTAATGCTAACAAGCTTTGCCCAGTTGCATTCAAGTTTGAGAGCACTAATCCATAGTCTGTCTCTTCTAGTTATAATTTAAATGTGGTTATATGATATAAAAATCAAAATATTCACAGATACCTAACAGGATCTGTAAGTTTTGTTGTTTGATAAGCATAGCCTCTAGAATCATCATGATGCAGAAAAAGGCAGGCAATCACTTTCCTGGGTGAAGTGGATGGCTAATAGAAATGCTTCAAGTTTCCTGGCCTCTATTTCTACCACAGTGCTTGGAAATCTCATCTGACCACTCCCATGAGTGAAATACAGCCTAAATGTGTTTTTTTTTTGGGAAACATTAATGCATTAAGTGACCATTGGTTTTCAACAAATTTAGCTCAGATACATTCTGTAAGAATTAGACCCTCAGAGGATGAGATCTTAGGCAAATGTAAAAGGAGACGCTGTACAGCTAATTGAAATGCTCTTGATTTGATGTCCAGGAAGACAAAGGTAAAAGCAAAACAACAGAAAAGAGGGAACAGCATTCAAAGGACACATGATCTACTTTATCATATTATCTGCAATAGACTCTGGCTGTGCCTCACATTTCTAAATTAGTCAGTTCAGCATACCTTACAAAATAAGGAAGGAAGCAAATCAATCAATACCTAGTGATAGGTACTAAGGCTGGTAAAAATCAATGGACTTTATTTGCCACCAGAGAAAAGAGTGATTTTTTTGTTTCTACTCATCTTTTCCTGTGAACTCCTCATCTTAAATAGAGATCTCATCATTCTTTGCCCAGGAAAGGGTGCTATGCACATTTCACAGTTAACAGGTTTCAACATGGCTCTACAACTAGGCTTGATAAAGCAGTATGGCACTAAGGCCCATGTGCATTTTTTCCATCATGCCTGTGACAGATGAAATGCTTACAGGACCCAATGCCTTAAGGGTTCCCTTGTCAGAGAAAAATGTGAAACTGAGGAGTTTATCCAAATAATTCAAGTCAAGCTAGGCTTTCGCCTGAAAAGTCCAGGAAATGAAGGTAATTGAAATTTATTGACTTGAGTAGTCCACATAATTAACTTGGTTCATCACCTTCATTTTGCTAGGGTAGACCTGGCCTGATTAATCCAACCACCTGTAAAATGACAGATTAGTCAGTGTAAATTTATAGTTGTTGAAGAAGCTTGTGTAATACTTGTATAAAATATCTCATGGTACACAGTCCTGGATGATTCAAAAGAAAATCACATTCTTGATATCAGTGTCCACATATTCCACAGATAACTAGATATTTTACAATCAGAGGCAATTTTATTCTTATGTATTTGTCTAGTTGAATGATCTTAAGCTTCAGAAATACTGGAGAGAGCAGATCTTATGATACAAAACAAGAGTTTGAATGAAGTAAATGCCTCTTGGCCAAATGAGGGCAGATTCTTTTTGTTTTTTTCAGGAGTCAGGGAAACCTCTGCCAATCAGAGAAAAGTAATTTTTTTTCAGTAGAATAGTAAATTAAATTGTTTTTATTTCTTCATTCTTAGGGCACTAGTTGGAAAACAAGCACCAGCCCTCTCATTTAAGAAGACTGAACTGGAGTCAGGGAGAACAGAGTGAAGGAAAGTGAGCCCCACTCCAACACCCAATGTATCCCACCCTCACAATTTCAGACGTCTTAAGCTCAGAAAAACCTCAGTGATTATTTGTTCAAAGTCTGATGTACAAAACAATAAGGAACTGAGAAGCAAAATAAAATTATCTTATTTTAAAGAAGCTGGGATATTAAGAGGAGGGTGCAGAACACAAACGTGGTGGACTTGAAAGAAATGTTTGTCTGCAATCAGTAGAATGTAAGATACGTACTGGTAGAGAGAAGAATAGGAGTATTCTCTTTTTCAAAATCCCAAATATAGTAAGACTTCTTGTTTGTCACAAAGAACTACTTACTCTCAGAAATCCTTGTTTCTCCAAACTATAGTATTGTTAACATGTTCACTGTGACAGCATATGTACAAAGTACAATATTGGGTTTTTTTTAATTGAATTCTTTATTGGTACAATTTATATACTTCTCACAATCATGTATAACATTGGGAAATTTGTACCAGTATATGACACAAGTTAATTCTCATTTTTACCCATATCCCTACCCACCCACACCTCCCCCCCTTTACACATACTTTTATTTTCTTTCTGTATCATATTTATTCCTTCCCCTCATCACATTCCCACACCAAGTTTCCTATGGAAATTTCCCACTCTATAAATGCTGTCATACTTTCTAGAGCTCATTTGCATCTACAGGTGTTCATGTCAAAGAGAAGATCTGGAATTTGCCTATCTGTTATCTATTGATTTCACTTATTAGTATATCCTCCAGGTGTCTCCATTTGCACCTAAATGGATCGATCTTGTCGTTCTTTATGGCAGAGTAATACTCCATTTTATTAAAAAAATACATCTTTATCCACTCTCCATTAAATTCTTTTGGGTATATTCCTAGCAGGGGGATAACAGGGTCAAATGGGACCCCTAGTCCTAGTTTTTATCACAGTGGCTTTATAGTAGAGTTTTAAATTGAGGATTGTAATACCCCCTGCCATGTCGTGGTTGCTTAGAATTGCTTTTGCTATTCTAGGTTTCTTGTGTTTCCAGATGAATTTTTGTATTATTTTCTCTAGGAAACCAGAAAGTGGTAAGATATCCCTTGTTTCTGGGTAGGGAGAACCCACATCGTCAAAATGGCTATACTCCCACAACTACTATACAGATTCAATGCAATTCCAATTGAAATTCCAACACTGTACTTCACAGAGCTAGAGAAAATGATCCAACATTGTTTTTAAAGCATCTTGTTACTGAGAAACTTGGATTCTCTGGTTTATATTTTAGTCTTAAGGATATTGGTTGAGCGAGAAGTACATGGGGGAAGATGTACTGATTGGACAATAATCCTGTAGGAGCTCTGCAGTTATGGGCCAGGAAGCACCACACACCATGAAAATTATGGATCCAGTCACTGACAGTAATTAACATCTATGGATAGCCCCTTAGGCAAGCAATGGCAGAAGAGCATTCCTGTTCCTGTGCATGGAAAATGAGAAGAGTAAGACTGAATTTCCCAGTAGCAAAACTAACCTTCCAAAACAGAAAAAGGAAAGTTCAGCTTCCACAGGTTCCTCTCCATCAAAATATTGCTAAAATTTACTTATGCAAGAAGTAAAGAGGCAATTAACTTTGACAATATACAATCACTTAGCTATGAGGAAATCCATATCCTAGCAACTAATAAGATATATGCCTTTCTGTTAAGTTTTCTGTATTATAGTAGCTTAATCTGTAACATGGATTACCCATATGTTAATAGCTAACAATGATAATTAAGATTCATTGAAGACTTTCTAGGAGTAAACATTGTTTTCACTGTTTTGCAAGCATTTTTATTTTAATTATATAAAAATCACATGAGGTAGATACTATTTCTGCCCTTACCTTCAGAGATAAGTGGATATGTGATTTACCCAAAATGGCACTTTGTTAAAAATTATTAGAGCTAAGACTTGAAGATAGATGTCTATAATGCCAAAAGATTGTGGTACTATAGACCAAGTCAATATTTGAGGCTTCTAAGTCAATATTTGATGGTTTAAGAATGATGGTTTTTTATCTTTTCATTTTATTATTCTTCTAGACCTTCTCTTAAATTAAACAAACCTGCACTTCAATCAATAGCTATTCATGATTTTGTGTCAATTTGTTCTCCTCACCATCATGTCAAAGATGCTTTCTCCAAAGTCATAACTGTGAAAAATGGCAGAAGGATGACTTAGTCCAGGGCATTCTGGCTTCTAGAATAGTCCAGTGACAATTTTCTTGGCCACTATACTTTCCACTGAAGGGAAGACTGAAAGTTTCCTTTTGATTAGAACAATGACATAAATATATAATTTTTATGGTTACCTTATCATAATCTTGGAAATTCTTTTAATGTTTTGTACATTCTATTTATTTTTCATTTATTTTTATTAAAATTTTATGAAGTATGCATACTGTTATTACAATTTTATCCATGTGAAATGGAAGAAAAAAGACAGGTTAAGTAAATTGGCCAAGGTTGATGATATCTTATGATGACAGATCTAAAATTTGAAATAAAGCAGGTTAGCTGTATGTATCTGTGACACTAACCAATAAGTTAAACTACATTACAAGCAAAATGTCAAATTAGGAGTTCCTTTCTTTTAACATGCCAGCTTTCCATAGTTCAGTATTCTAGAAATGTTCACATTTACCCAGGTCTTGAATCTTTAATAATCTATCAGCAAACACAAAGAATTCAACTTCTATGCTGGGCAATAGGAAAACCAACTAAAAGCACTGATACCTTCAGAAAAGTCAAAGAATCTTGACACTACACAAGGGAGCATGACATCTTTTCCCAAGAGACAACTACCTCCTTATTAAGGGCTCATATGATATGTCATGAATCATAAAATTGACTGTGACTATGCCCTGCGAACAACTCTAACTCATAGTGCTCAGCTTGGCAAGTATAGGCTAATTTTCAAAGAGAGGATTATCAAATATTTTAAGAATCTGCATGCCCTAAGGGAATGTCTTCATGTCTTTTTAAGTGAGGTGAATTTAGGATGGAAGAGGACTGAAGAAAAGGCTGAGGTAAGAGAAAAGCTGGAGTTAGATAAGGAAATGTTGCACCAAACAGAAAAAATTTCTGCCTCTATATGGATGCATACCCAAGTACATACTAAGAACATACTAATTTGGAAGAGGATGAAACTTTCATTTGCCAGTGAATAGCAGCCCTTACTTCAATTCTTCATGTCAGTCTGATCTCCTGTACTATAATGCCTTGTTTCAGTGTCTGCTAGTCTGTACCAGACCCAGCATGCTACTCTTGACAAAATATCCAGACAACGACCTGACATTTGAGTTAAAGTTTACCAAATATCACCTATGTGACCTTGGAACTCATTTAACTTCCATGGGCCTCATTATATTTGTCCAAAAAGAAAGTAAATTGAAATAATCACTTCAGTTAGCTCATTGGCATCAAATGTTGAAAATGACAGGGGGCACACAGTGCATTCTAAATATTTGTTAAATTAAAAAGTGACTAAGTTAACAAAGTAGTCTTAGAAGATGGTTTCAATCAGATAATTCGCTATTTACCTTTGGATGTACAATGTACAAAGCTTGATCATATCTCTTAAGAACTTAGTAATTCTCTACAGAGACAAACATTTTAACAATAGATATTTAAGTTCTGATTATTGAAGAATGACCATAGAAATACAATTTTAGATAGTGTTATTTTGGTAGCCTTAGTTGTAACTTGACCCATAAACTCTACCTTCTGGATATTTATATGGGTGGAAAAGATATCCATTAATTTCAATTTTCTGATTCTCAGCTACATAACCCTGCCCTGATCTCCTTTAGTTTGATACTTTCTTTTTCATATCCTGAAATTGATTAGTTTGATAGAACACATGTATATATCATCTAATGGTTTCCATCAATTTTCAGAAGAAATTTGGCAGTTTTCTTTTATTGTATGATAAGTATTATGAAGCATGAAATATGATAAAAACATCAAAGTAAAAATTCATTTGGCTTGTTTTAGGAGGTTGTAAATTATGACCTATGGGCCAAATTTAGTCCATTCCTTCTTTCTGTAAGGGCTACATAAATTTTATGCTTAGATTATCAAGCATCTGATTTTTTTTTTAAGACAGAGTCTCACTTTGTAGTTCAGACTGGCCCTGGGCTCACTATGTAGCCCAGGCAAGCCTTGAACTCAGCAATCCTCCTGCCTCTGCCTCCTGAATGCTGGGATCACAGGTGTAAGCCACCACTCCCAACACTGTGGTGTGTGCTACTGATTGCTGGTGGAAGTGAGTCACCATGCCTGGTATTTTTGTATATGGTTACTGGGGATTGAACCAGGGAACTTGCACTTGCTATGAAGGCACTGGAACCACTGAATCTCTAGCCCAAGTGTCTGAAAATCTAAAAAGAATAACATTTAGCTTGGCGTGGTGGGTCACGCCTATAATCCCAGCACTCGGGAGGCAGAGACAGGAGGATTGATGAGTTTGTGGCTTGCCTGGGCTACATAGTGAGCTCAGGGCCAGCCTGAACTACAAAGGGAGACCATGTCTCAAAAAAAAAAAAAAGAATAACATTTAGAAATATGTGAAGTTCAAGTTTTATTGTCAATAAATAAATTGTATTGGGTCAAAGTCACACATACTCACATTTAAGTACTTGCTGTCTGTGCATTCCTGCTTCAATAACAATGCTGACTGTAGCTACAGCACACATTCACAAAATCTAAAACATTTCATTTTGTCTACAGAAAAAGTTTGCTGACCCCTGATCTATTCTTTTCAAAAATATTTCAGAAGGAATTGTTTCAATGCTCATTAATGATAGGAATATATGAATTTGTCTTTGGCTAATCAGGGAGAATTCTATCAAAAGAAATGATGTGCCTGCTATTTCTGAGTCAAAGAACAAAATCAAGCATGATAAATAATGTAACAAGATCTTTTCTCCCAATCTGAAGTAATAGGAAAAGGCAGATTTTGATGCTCTTTTTTAATTTTCTTCTAACTGCAGCAGAATGTGAATCATTTCAAGTTTGGCTTACAGACAAGCACTACTAGTTCCAGAAAGGAACATAATCTTAGAACTTCTTAGAAAAAATCTCATGGTCTCTCATGTGGTTAAACTCCAAAAAATTTCTCTCTCTCCTCCTGAGGTAGATGAGATACCTCCCCTGAGTGTAGAGGAGGAAATCTCAGGTCATTTTTCTCGCATCAACCCCTCAAATTTGTTTGCACCCACTCTCCAAGAAGCCCTGACACAAAGTGTGTTTCCATTGTCAGCTGTGGGCCATCTCTATCCACTAGTCCTGGTCCTACTGTCAACTCTCTGAAGAAGGGACCAAGATACTTTCGCTTATGTGGCAAAGATCAGAGGGGTCGAGGCCCACTATTAACATTTGCAACCTATCCAAACCACGGTACGTTGTGATTAACACAAGTGGCCATCCTGAAGCTTCCCACTTGTAGCCGCATTATTTCCATGGAAATGTGACAACTGTCAGTCAAGCAACTTATCTCCAGATACCCTGCTGAACTGCCTCAATGGAAGCTGCAGCTGTCCCGGGTGCCCTGCACTCACTCTAGGAGGGCTCTGTGCTGAATGCGGTGGCCTGCACCTGATATCAAACCAAACAATACATTTGAATTTGGATCAATCATTGGACTCAGAGCAGACATCTCGAGATTGAGCCAATTTGGACAAAATGGCAGGCTCAAATTTGGACCAATAACAAGCTCTCTCCTGCCGTAGGAGCACTCCTCATGCTTCTCTGGTGTGTGGCCTCCTCATGCCACAACATAGGACTTGTTCAAAGAAAGTGGCACTCTGTGGTTCCCATAAATCTCCTTATGGTTTTTCAGGGTGTACAGTCTCAGAGGGTTCTGTAAATATACTTGGGATTCTAATTCTGCTTAGAGTGTATAGAGTAGTCACTTTAAAATAATTATAAATGCAAAGGGGGGTACTGTTAAGGAAAAAAGGGAAAGGAAAAATTTGATGGTTAAAAAAAGGAAGCAAAGCTTATGTACGTAGGTGGTGGGATTATAGAGTGAGCAGGGGAATAGGAAAAATGAGAATTAAGTTGTATCATATATATTGGTACAATTTCTCAGTGTCGAGTGTGATCATGTTGTGTATATAAAATGTGCCAATAAAATCAATTTAAAAAATTGTTTCCGTGATTGTCACCTATCATTGTGAGACTCTCCATATCATGAAATATTGCCATGTAAGAAACTTGATATATGTTATATGGTCTGTGTCCAAGTAAATGATAATCACAAAACAAAATACCTCTATGTGCTGGGTCTGTTAGCTCTGAAAAGCTCCAGGAGCCAGCAGCAGACAGAGTTCCAGAACAGAAACTGGCAAGCAGAAATGACTGACAGCATCTAACATTACCTGGTGTTGACCAGTGGTATTGAGGGCCAGAGCTGTGAGACTGAGGGCTGAGGGTCATTGGTGCTGAAAGCCTGGGGCGGCTGGCAGAGTTTTTGGTTCTTTGCTGATTCATGACTTCCATCTAAAGAGAACAAAAAGTTGATGCTATTTATTTCCTATCCAGCCTTGATGTCAATGATCAAACTTTATATCTACAACAAACTACTACTACCTAGAAGGTAAAACTGATTGAAAATTTGAAAGCACTAGTGGAGTCAGTAAGAAATTATAGAGAACGTGAACATTTCCTACACTTTAAAAAACACATGTATGCTCACGAAGTTTTTTGCAAGAAAAAATTACATGTAAAGGATCTTATTTTGTCACTGATTTTTATTGTGAAACTGGCTGTGTCCTTCTTTGAAAAACAGTGTGTACTAGGCATAATCAAATCACTCTTTTATTAAAGCAGCACATTTTGACTTATAGTAATTGAAAATGATATTTTTCTAATACACAATGATGCATTTTAAATAAAACAGCTAAATACAAATAAATATATAACAACCAGAATTCTTAACCTTTTGTTTTTTTCCATGTATGCATCTTCCTAATTTCCCTCCCTTCTTTTTTAAAATTTAATTCTTTATTGGTAGGTTTTAGAAACAGTTCATAATCACACTCAACAATGGGGAATTTGTACCAGTATATGACAAAAGTTAATTCTCATTTTTACCCATATATCTCTACCCACCCCACAACCTCCCACCCCCTATATACCTGTTCTTTTTCTTTCCAAAACATATTTATTCTTTTCCCTCATTACTGTCCCCTACCACATTCCCTCTGAATATTTCCTATTTCACAAAATCTATCATACATTGTAGAACTCATTTACATCTACAGATAATGATACCAGAGAAAAGATACGGTATTTACATATCTGGGATCTATTTATTTCACTTATGAGTGTGTCCTCAAGGTGTATCCATTTGCACATAAATGAATGAAACCCGTCATTCATTATGGCAGAATAATAGTCCATTTTATTTTTTAAAAAGAAAAAAGAAAAAAAAGCCATCTTCTTATCCAGTCTCCAGTTGATGGGCATCTGGGTTGTTTCCAAGATTGGGCTATGACAAACTGAGCTGCTATGAACATGGGTGTACATATGACTTTACAATATGATTCTTTTAATTCATTTGAGTATATTCCTAGCAGTGGAACAGCAGGTTCAAATGGGACCTCTAATCCTAGTTTTCTGAGGAATCTCCATACTGATCTCCAGGTGGTTTCACAAGTCTACAATCCCACCAACAGTGCAGAAGGGGTGTCTTTCACAATAGCACCCAGAAAAATGAAATATCTAGGAATCAATCTAACAAAGGAGGTGAAAGACTTCTTCTCTGAAAACTACAGGACTCTGAAAAAGGATATAGAAGAGGATATCTGAAAATGTAAAGACATCCCTTGTTCCTGGGTAGGGAAAACCAACATCATCAACATGACTATACTACCCTTTCATTTTTAATGGTTTAAATTGAATCCACAATGAATAACCAATAATAACAAATACTCAGAAATTTCCACACTTTCAAGCATCCTTCTTTTGCAACATGTATAGCAAAGTACATAGTTCTTCTTTTTGTTTGTTTGTTTTAGACAGGGTCTCGCTTTGTAGTTCAGGCTGGCTCTGAGCTCAATATGTAGCCCAGGCAAACCTCGAACTCAGCAATCCTCCTGCTTCTGCCTCCCGAGTGCTGGGATTACAGGCGTGAGCCACCACGCCCGGCATAGTTCTTCTTTTTTATCAAGTATAAATTTGATTAAAGCTTCTCAACTTTGGGATTAATAAGGTAATCAGAATTGAAGAAAATGTAAGGTATTGAATCTCCAATAAAACCAATTATTTTAATTATAGCCTCAAGGAAACAAAGATGGTTGATGAGGTGATTATCTAACTATTTCTGAAACATGAAGGAAAGCCTGCAGTTAAAACTTTCTTTGACAGCCAGGCGTGGTGGCTCATGCCTATAATCCCAGCACTCAGGAGGCAGAGGCAGGAGGATTGCTGAGTTCGAGGCTTGCCTGGGCTATATAGTGAACTGAGGGCCAGCCTGAACTACAGAGCAAGACCCTGTTTAAAAAAAATTTTTTTTCTTTGACAGAAAATTTGGAAACCATAAACTTCAGCCTATTGACTTTCCATATTAAATTGTAGTTTTTTAAATTTCAAAGATATCATATCTGAAAAGTTCCTAATTGACAGACATTGAAAAATAGAATTAAGAGTTTAAAGTCAAATTCCTCAGGCTAATATTTCACTTTCTCAACTTGTTACCCGAGACCTTGGGCAAGTTACTATATATTGTTGCACTTCAGACTCTCATTTGTGAAGTGGTGATGGTAACAATGACCACTATCTTACAGGACAATTAGACAGTTAAATAAAGAACATGTAACAGTATCAGTCACACTGAAGACCTTTTATAAACATGAACTGATGCTGTCACTGCTCTTCTTCTCCTTAACTTCCTACATGGCAGTTCAGCAGCAGCTACAACAGTATCAAAATAAATACCTAAAATATATGTGTCTTAGTGCAGATTGTTGTGATACCCTTGCCTTAGCACACATCTTCATTAGTGTGGTTTAGGGTTGCTGGAAACACAGGATATCCCAGAACATACCTAAATCCAAGAGATTTACTACTTAGAAAGAATACTTCTAATATTGAGTGTGATCATGATGTGTTTATACAATGTACCAATAAAGATAAAAATAAACAAAACTAACAAAAATCACATATTGAAATCCTAAAACCAAGATTATGGTAACAGAAGTTAGGTCTTTCAGATATGATAAGGTCAATCTGATGGACCCCAAGTGGTTTAGTGGCCTCATTATAAAAGAAGCTCCATAAAATTTATTTGTCTCTTCCATCTCTGAGGACAAGAAAATTGTCATCTGGAAACTAAAAATTAGACTCTTACCAGACATTGAATCTTCTAGTGCCTTGATTTTGAACTCCTAACCTCCAGATCTATGAAATATCAATGTTAATTGTTGAAGTGTGGTAGTTCAAACTGACTACAACAATTTCCTGTTTGCATAAATAGCCTCAAAAATCACTGGTTCTAATGCCGGACGTGGTGGCTCACGCCTGTAATCCCAGCACTCGGGAGGCAGAGCCAGGAGGATTGCTGAGTTCACGGCGGCTTGCCTGGGCACCATAGTGAACTCAGGGTCAGCCTGAACTACAAAGCGAGACCCTGTCTCAAAAAGCCAAAAAAAAAAAAAATCACTGGTTCTGTAAAACTCTGAAGATTAAAGGTCACAGTCCTTGAGCCCACATTGATAGTTCTCAGTAACCTCTAATGATTTCACAGTACAGTAACTAGTTAGCTTTTAGGTGCCCTCATATGTGTTCCCTACGTACTGGTCCTTAGTGTGCACAACAGCATAATACTATTGAATATTCCTCAATGGTCAACTTGATTTGACAATTTTAGTTTGGTTATTGATGGAAAAGGAAGCACCAATTCCGTATTAAGGTTTCTATCTTTGACAAATGAGTCATAATATTGGATTTAATTGTTTAAAATGCATTAGGTAGAAGCAGGCAGGGCATGTAGCTCAGTGGTATCTCTGGATTCCACTTAACAACAGAGAGACAAATTAGTCACAGGCCTGCCTTGCAAATTGAAAACAACCAGAGGGGCTTCTGGGTTGAACCTAGGACCTTATGAGGCAAGTGCTGTACACTATACTAAACGTTCAAGTTTCCTAAACATTTAAATATTAGAGATAGCATTCTAAGCAAATACATATAGCACTTTTACATTTTACAAATGTATTTTCTCAAATATATCTAAGGAAAAATTGTTTTCTAAACAAGCAACCGAATTTTTAAATATGTACAAACAGAATTTATCAAATAAAATTTATAATTTTAAAAAATTAGATATTATTATTTCAATCTACGTGTTTTACAGAGAAGTCAAATGAAGCCCGTAAAACCTTGTTTTAAAAGAAAAAAAATAACAAAATCCGTTAAGGTGTTAATTTTCTGGCAAGGGACTTATAACTGATTCACACTTCTACCATTTATGGAGCGTGATGCTAAGTGCTGAAGAACAAATAAAACATGAAAGAACAAATGAAACATGGCCCCTTCTCCAATGAAGTTGATGGTTAGGCTATTGTTTTGCTTTTATTTACTCATCTGGAAGTATATCCATCTTCTAGGTATACTTTGGAGATGCAAGTGATACAAACAAAATGTAAAATTATCAGGTTTCATTAACTTTGTCATATGGGTTATGAAAATGTATTCTTTATTTTTTTCTTAAGTGGGAAGAAAATCACGCGATGTATTATCATGGTTACTATAAAAACTGCATAGTATATCAGTAACTAAAATGGGTTTAAAATATTGACTTCTAAAGGCAAATTTCAAACACTCCTGGCACAGACTAAAAGCCAAACTCAAAATTAAAAATGTCACTTCTACTACAGATAACATTCAATCAAATCCATTTCTAGTTACCTGGAGTTGATTTAGATCATCTACTTTTGGCAGAAATATAATTCATAGTATTAGACAAATTGTATTTTAATTTTAGGCTATACTGCAAGGGAGTTTTTTTCTGTTCTGGTAACAAGGCACACTTTAGCCTACATGCTTTTTAAAGAGTAATTACATTATTATAGCATGTTTTCCTTTGTTTCACAAAAAGATACTGTGAATGTTTTGACCTTTGGAAGTCATGAATCCAAGCAATTCTATGAGAGAAAAATAATTAAACTTGAAATTGAGATGGACAAACAGTTGATAAATATAACAGTGGTACATAATTTAATTCACTACTGCTAATTGTAAAGTATATTTAAAAGTCATAGTTGCTTAACTGAATTTTATAGTACTTCCCAACTGTCTACCTGCACTATCATATCTCTCATGTTTCAGTCTATGCTGCACAGTTCTCCTAGGTTAATCCCTAAATTACCACTTCCATCTTGTCACTTCTCAAGACACTTGGCAATTGCACAGTGACAACAGATACTAAATATAAACTCTTGAGTGGGAAACCAAGATCTTGCATTATTTGATTCTATTTTTCTCCTGCTAGTCTGCTATAAGAAACTATATCAACCATATTGCGGTTTTGTTTTCTGGTAATTGAATTAATATTTTGTTAATTTTATGTGATCAAAGAGGCAAGAATTAGGCTCCTCCTATGCCTTTTCTATGTACTGTCAAGTGACAGAAATAAAACCCTTAACTCTTTCAGCTTGTGTTGCACCATGTGAACGGGAAGTAACATAGGATCATCAAGACTAGCTATGAAATCTACTTCCTATATCCATGTCACGAACTGGGCAATTTTCCGCTAAGTTCAAGACAATTTTCTACGTGGTCAGTGTGCAATTTACACACAAGAAATTTTACAATATATTGTATTCATTCCTGTAAGGCAAAGAGTAAAAGAACAGAGCATAGGAGTCACTTTATGTTCTTGGAGAGTTTCAGAACAAGTTTAGACAACAGTACGGAAAATAAGTTATGGCAATGTTTGTTTCAAGTCTCAGATTTTGGTCATTCTATTTTCCATATAATCTAAATCATAATAAATACTTAACATATGATATATCAATACTCCTCAACATTACTGATCTTCAGGGATTTTAATTCACTTATTAAGTTTCTTAGTAGATGTTCAGAAAATAAAAGCAAGTGAGGACCCGGGATTTAGCTCAACTGGTACCCTGCCTGCATTGGAAGTACAAGGGCCCAAGTTTGATCCCTGGTACCACAAACGAAAAAGAAAAAAATAAAAATAAAAAGTAAAAAGGCCATCATAGTGTTTCTGATGGGCTAGTATTTTTTCCAGTAGCATAATTTAATACAATAATTATTATTTTAAAATTGATTTTATTGGTACACTATTGTACTTAATAAAAAGCCAGCTACTGGGACTAAAACAAATCAGAAGACTAATGGTAAAGATAGCAGTGCTCATTGATTATTTCTGTTTGAGTAAGTGAATGTGTAATAGGTTTAATTTTTCTTTGACAACATTTGAGTTTAAGGAAAATGTTACTTTATTACATTTCCAAATTACTGCCTACCCAAAATTTCTACCAACTTAGATGTTACTGATGCTAGAAGCATCATCCTCAACCCTCTGAATGATTATGCCAGTACCCTAGGCTTAAGTGATACATCAAAACTGAGAGGTACAGCTGGGGATTTAGCTCAAGTGGTACCATACCAACCTTGGATGCACAAGGGCCTGAGTTCAATCCCCGGTACTGAAAAAAAAAAAAAAACCTGAGAAGTGATGGAAGTCCTTTGTGTGTGACAGGTATCGACTTTTACAATGTACTTGAAGACAATGTATAACTCTACCATTGAGTAGACCCTTCAATTTCATTCTGGCTGTGATGGGTTGCAGCATGCCTCTTCAAGTGGTCTGCACTAGAAGCAGTCTGCAAGTTACCCAAGACTTACTTACAAAAGCACTATCACTGTCCTCAAGTCAGTGATGCATATGGTCAAAACTCTACAGGCACTCCTAAGTGATTCACTTTTGAACAAACAGGTTACATTTTTCTCTTTTCCAGGAAATCTTAAAAACTAAAAGACTTAAGCAAGATCTCTCCAAATACTCCACTCTCCAGCTTGTGTTACCTCATAGTTTCTTCCTTTCAAAACTTTTCTTCCGCTGGAATAAATGCTCTAGAATATAGTGTTTTTTAATTGAATTTTTATTGGTACATTTTATATACAGTTCACAATCACACTCAACATTGGGGAATTTGTTCCAGTATATGACACAAGTTAATTCTCATTTTTACCCATATCCCTACCTACCCACAACTCCCCACCCCTTATATACATGCTATTTCTTTTTCGTTCCTAATCATACTTATTCTTTCCCCTCATTATGTTCCCCACCACATTCCCTTTGAATATTTCCTATTACAAAATCTATCATACAATCTAGAACTCATTTATATCTACAGGTTCTCATACCAGAGAATAGATATGGTATTTACATATCTGGAATCTACTTATTTCACTTATTAGTGTGTCCTCAAGGTGTATCCATTTGCACATAAATGAATGAAACTTATTCTTTATGGCAGAGCAATACTCCATTTTAAAGAAAAAAAAGCCATCTTCTTTATCCAGTCTCCAGTTGATGGGCATCTGGGTTGTTTCCAGGATTGGGCTATGACAAACTGAGCTGCTATGAACATGGGTGTACATATGACTTTACAATATGATTCTTTTAATTCCTTTGGGTATATTCCTAGCAGGGGAGTTGCAGGATCAAATGGGACCTCTAATCCCAGTTTTCTGAGGAATCTCTACAATGGTTTTACAAGGCTACAATCCCACCAACAGTGGAGAAGGGTTCCTTTCTCCCTGCAGCCTCGCCAGTATTTATTGCTGGTTGGTTTTGCAGTAGCAGCCATTCTTTGTGGAGTAAGATGGAATCTCAGTGTTGTTTTCATATGCATCTCTCAAATGACCCAAGGACCAGTGGAATAGATTAGAAGACCCAGAAACAACTCCAGATATACTAAGCTACCGTATCTTTGATGAAGGAGCCAAACTTCCTCAATGGACTCTAACAAATGGTGCTAGAATATAGTGTTTAAAAAAAAAATCCCAAGGCCCAGTTAGCATTCATTTTCTGAGGATCTGGAAAATATTGCTTTTGTTGATTCAACACTGTCTTCAAATCCTGTCTCTGTTGCAGCAAACAAACAAAAACCTTTGGCAAGTTCCTCTAGTTGAGGAAGGAAAAAATATGCCCACCTCAGAAAAAGTAATTTACAAATTAATATACAATAAAATATTCCATCATGCATGACAATAGAAGTCATGGACAAGTGTACAATTCAGTTTAATTTCTGTACAATGAGAAAATATTTTCTGGAATCTGTTACCAAAGCTGCATTTATTGTTATTCTTGACAAGTAAGTAAGAGCCTGACTTAAATGTTGAAATTATGATGTTTTTTTTAAAAAACTTTTATGTCCATTGGTACATTATATATACACATCATGATCACACACAATATTGAGAATCTGTACCAATATATGATACAATTTAATTTTGGTTTATCCCATTCCCCAACTCGCCCTACAACCCTTATCCCCATATTCATAAGCTTTGTTGCTTTTTATTGCCATCATATTTTTCTTGTTATCCCTACACCATATTTCCCTTTCAATATTTTCTATTTCACAATATCTACCTTATATTCTAGAGCTCATTTACATCTTCAGTTTCAAATACCAGAGAAGATATGATATTTATAGATTTGTGACCAATTTATTTCACTTATGAGTATGTCCTGAAGGTACATCTATTTGAGTATAAATGAGTCAAAATTAACATTCTTTATGGCAGAGTAATATACCATTTTATAGGGGAAAAAGAAAAACATCCTATTTATCCAGTCTCCCCTTAATGGGCATCTTGGTTGTTTCCAAGATTTAGCTATCACAAACTGAGCTGTTATGAACATGGGTGCACATATGTTGCTGCATTATGAATGTTTGAATTCTTTCATGTGCATACCTAGCAAGGGAATGGCAGGATCAAATGGGACCTCTAATCCACGTTTTTTGAGGAATCTCCATACTAATATCCACAGTGGTTGTACCAGTCCACATTCCCACTAACAGTGGAGAAGGATTTGTTGCTCCCCACAGCCTTGCTAGCATTTGTTGCTGGTTAATTTCGAGATAGCAACCATTCTTGGTAGAGTGAGATAGAATCTCCATGTTGTTTAATTACACTTCTCAGGACATTTTAGATGTACATAATGATCAAATTCATCAAAGAGAATTTGTACCTGTACATAAGATATCTTGATTCTTCTTTCCCCCATTATTCTCACCTCATATATTTCCTTTTTTCCTTCTTTTGTCAGTTTTTCCTTTTCCTTCCTTTCATTCCCCCTCCATCTTCCCTAGTTCCCCTTCTTATTTGAACATTTTTTCCTATTTTTCAGTATCCATTATACATTTTGGTCTTCACTTACACTTTAGGTTTATCACATCAGAGAAACAGTGCATTATTTACACATGTATGTCTGATTTATTTCACTTAAGATTATGGTCTCAAGGTGCATCCATTTACCTAAAATGCCTCAAGTTTATAAGTATTAAAAACTTACTTGTTTTGCTATAAATAGATTTGAATCTTATATCACTTAAGTAAAGCTCAAAATAAGATCTGAAGGCATTAGCTGCAAAAATGTGTAATTAGTCATATGAATGGAAATATCAGATTTTTTTTTGAGACAGGGTCTCTCTTTGTAGTTCAGGCTGGCTCTCAGCTCACTATGTAGCCCAGGCAAGCCTCGAATTCAGCAATCCTCCTGTCTCTGCTTCCCAAGTGCTGGGATTACAAGCATGAGCCACCATGCCTGGCACTGTGGTATGTGGTATTGATTGCTGGTGGGCATGAGTCACCACGCCCAGCATTGTATGTGGTTACCGGGATCGAGCTCAGGACCTTGCACTTGTGAGGCAGGCGCCGGAACCACTGAGCTAAATCTCTAGCCCCTATTATCAGATTTTTATTTGCAATAGATTTCTTGTATGCACTGGTGCTTGATTTTTAAAGTATGAACAGCTGTATATGTATAACAATCTCTGTGTGTGGACAGGGATCAGTGAATATTCTAGGGCTATTCACATTTATAAGTCAAATTTGAAAAACTAAGCACTAAATCTATCAATTTCCCTTACCTAAAACTTCGAAGTATTTGAACATTAAAACTGTATCCCTTTAGCCGAGTGTGGTGGCTCACGCCTGTAATCCCAGCACTCGGGAGGCAGAGACAGGAGGATTGCTGAGTTTGCGGCGGCTTGCCTGGGCACCATAGTGAGCTCAGGGCCAGCCTGAACTACAAAGTGAGACCCTGTCTCAAAAACAAAACAAAACAAAACAGAAAACTGTATCCCTTTAAGTTGTTTGTTGATAAAAAAAAAAAGGCTGCTTTTTATTTTCCTTTCTTTTTTGAGACATGATCTCGCTTTATAGTCTAGGCTGGCCTTAAACTTATTATGTAGCCCTTACTGACTTCAAACTCAGGCGATTTTCTTGCCTCAGTTTCTTGTGTACTATGATTCCAAGCATACACCAGCATTCCCAGACAGCTTTTAAAATAATTTTTATATACACATTGTGACCATACTCAATATTGGGAATTTAATGTACCAATAAAAATTAAAATAAAACTTTTTTATCAGAGGCAATCATCTTTTCTTTGAGATTATGCTAGCATCACACATGTACCATTTATGACCTTTAGGCCAGATAACAAAGCAACCTTGCAATTAAAAGCCTATTTCACTGAAGTGTCATACTGGGCATGCTAATCTTTAGATTACAAATTTTGCTTAGCACTACACAACTATGAGTAGTGATCCATAACTGCATTTAAACTAATAAAACCCAAAGGGTCCTCAAAACTGAAGGAAATTATATAAAATGTAAAATGAACAGATTAACCAGAAGTTCACGTTAGACTGATGCAGTCTGTGGTCACTGGAAAGATTTTAAACCTGGAGGTTTGAGCTTTGCAAGTTTCTTGTAAATTTTAGAAAGATAAGACAGGGCACCAGGAATCCTTAGTTGGGGCTTGAAACCTTCCATGTTCAAAAAGAGCTGTGAGGCCAGGCAGCCAACTTCAAAATGTATGATGACAGAAAGTTGAAGAGAGATCAAAAGAGAGATGTGAGTCCTAGTTTCTGAGATTTCACTATTAAGACAGAGAAAAAAGTAGGCCAATTATATAAGGAATACTCCTGCTCACTCTCAAACTTTTTCTCCATTTTTCTCTCCCATTCATGCTTCTTTTCCTCTTTGTCATACATACCCCAGTGTATCACCCTTAAGGAAAGGAATTCAGGGTGTTCAACTACAAAAGTCTGCATGAGATTCATTTATCTTACATTTTCTGACTTCCCTCAGGCATCATGGCCAGAGTCAGAATCCCAGAGGCAGATAGATTAAAAAGCTATAAAGGAGAATCACTAAGAGGATGAACAGTCTGATTATTTTATGATGTAAAAAAGAAAAGAAAATAAGATACATCCTCTTAGCATGGTCAGAGCCTTAGAGGACTGCATGTCTGTCCAATTTTTATTTTCAAAAACGGATACTATTTAAATTGGTTCAAAACAGAGAAAATAAAAATCATCAAGGAAACACAGATATAAGATAGAAAATAATTGCACATAAAGAAAGGACTATCAATTCATGCTTTGGCTAAAATAAACAAAGTAAATCAATGAAGCAGGAATGTGGGTTAATGTTATCAAATAATTACTTATAATAGGCAGGTGTATTTTTCAGGTTCACATAACCGTAGTTAATGAGGTATTTGTATTATGTTGTATTATTCTAATGTATTACATAGATCACTTTTCTCAAAATCCTCCTAATGTTCACAGTAAAAACACATATTACTGGACCCCTTTACAAAATATTGAATTGAAATTTTCAGAAGTCTATTAAGCCCCCCCATTAGCATCTTCAATATATTCTTTAAATCAAGAATTTTCAGAATGTAGTCATAAATCCATGGCATGTGTGTATGGGGGGGTGTTAATAGAACTACGTGATTTCAAACCCATTTTTATAGTAATACTCACTATCCACCCTTTTCACTGTGGAGACATTTGCTGTGATGGTGTGAAAGGAACGAAAAATGAAACTGCTGGGAAATTAGTGTAAATAAAGACAGGGGTACCGCCTACCACTGGTAGTTCATGTTCTTCACAGCCATGCATTTGCAGGAAATGCAGGCCAACAAGGCCTGTACTAGTTGCAAACGTCCTTGGTGAAGCACTAAAATTATCTATTTTATTAAGTCTTAATCTGTAAATATGTTGTTAACATCCTGTATGACAAAATGCAAAATCTGTATAAAACACTTCTGACATATTCCAAAGTACAATAGTTATGTTAAGGAAAAGTATTTGCCTTATATTATTGAGTTATTTATTTGTGAAATACTATTTTCACACGAAAGAAATGATGGTTATTCAGCCTTGGATATGTCTTGGCATATTCTTAAGAAATCAATGCAATGAATCTGTCACCTCAAGGAAAACAAAGGGCAGCATTTGTTGCCAATGAATAAATCCAAGCGTTCGAATGAAATCAGAAGTTTGGAAAATTTGTATCTGCAAATGTAAGCTTGAAAGATTCCCTCCCATAAGATTTTATGATAAACTGAGTGATGATATTAGTAAATGTAATTTTTGTTTGTACAAAAATATGCTAACACTGGGAAGGTTAGAATAACTCAGTGAATTAAAAAATTTGTAAATAATCAGCACACAATTTCACTAAATCAAATGAGTAAAAACCCACCTAGAACACAAGCCACACCAATGGATAATAAAACAGATTAAGAAAAGTTCACTAATTCAACAGTGTAACTCATCTTTATAATGCACTACTCATTGAATTTCAATATAATATCAAAGAAGAGTATCCACAGTTGTGCGAATAATATTAACTTATTTCTGGCAACGATTTAACTCAGTAGAGCCTACACCTGCCTTGCAAGTATAGGATCCTAAATTCAATCCCCATAAAAAAAATTCCTTTCCAGTTACATGAATGAGACTCAATTTTCCTTTAGTATTTCAAATAAGTCGACATATTACAACAGATTGGACTAAGACAACATATGTAGGGACCAGAGATTTAGTTTAGTGCTTCCAGTACCTGCCTGGCAAGCATAAGGTCCCTAGTTCAATCTCCGCTTAATCACATACAACAATACCAGGCATGGTGACTCATGCCAGTCAGTAATCAGTACCACACTGGACGTGGTGGCACACGTCTGTAATCCCAGCACTCAGGAGGCAGAGGCAGGAGAATTTCTGTGAGTTTGAGGCTAGCCTGGGCTACATAGTGAGTTCAGGGCTAGCCTGAACTACAAAGTGAGACAAGAAAGAAAGAAAGAAAGAAAGAAAGAAAGAAAGAAAGAAAGAAAGAAAGAAAGAAAGAAAGAAAGAAAGAAAGAAAGAAAGAAAGAAAGAGAGAGAGAGAGAGAGAGAGAGAGAAAGAAAGAAAGAAAGAAAGAGAGAGAGAAAGAAAGAGAGAAAGAAAGAAAGAAAGAGAGAAAGAAAGAAAGAAAGAGAGAAAGAAAGAAAGAGAGAAAGAAAGAAAGAAAGAAAGAAAGAAAGAAAGAAAGAAAGAAAGAAAGAAAGAAAGAAAGAAAGAAAGAAAGAAAGAAAGAAAGAAAGAGAGGAAGGAAGGAAGGAAGGAAGGAAGGAAGGAAGGAAGGAAGGAAGAGAAGGAAGGAAGGAAGGAAAGAAGGAAAGAAAGAAAACGTAACAATCTTTCATTTTCTCTCTTATGCCAGGTGTTAAATAAACATGAAAAAACAATAAAATGATCCCATTCTTTTCACTAAATATCTTTTTTTTAATTTATGTTATTTATTTAACTATGAAATAGATTTCATAAAAGTATTTCAAATAAATGAATAAAGTTATGTTTTAAATTCCTCATATTAATTTTTTGGTGTTGTTGTTGAATTCTTTATTGGTACAATTTATAAACATCTCAAAATCACATATAACATTGGGGAATTTGTACCAGTATATGACACAAATTAATTCTCATTTTTACCCACATCCCTATCCGCCCACACCTCTTCACCCCCTTTATACATGCTCTTTTATTTTATTTCTGAATCATATTTATTCCATCCCCTCATCACATTCCCACACCAAATTTCCTATGGAAATTTCCCACTCTATAAAAGCTGTCATACTTTCTAGAGCTCATTTGCATCTACAGGTGTTCATGCCAAAGAGAAGATCCGGAAATTGTCTATCTGTGATCTATTGATTTCACTTATTAAAAAAGAAACAATAAGCCTGCTGGAAAACAGCCTAGGTAAAACTCTTGGAGAAATTGGCTTAGGCAGAGACTTTATGAATAAAACCCCTATATCACAAGAACTAGCAGAAAGAATCAACAAATGGGATCTCATCCTACTGAAAAGCTTCTGCACAGCCAAAGAAGTCACTGGCACTGCTAAAAGACAACCAACAACATGGGAAAAATCTTTACTAGCTGTTTATCAGACAAAGGGCTATTATCTACAATATATAGAGAACTCAAACAGATCAGCCTCCCCAAGTTTAAAGACCCAATTCAAAATGGGCATCTGAAATGAACACACTTCTCAGAGGCAGAAGTCAAAGCAGCCAAGAAACATATGAAGAAATGTTCAACATCACTGGTCATTCGAGAGATGCAAATGAAAACCACACTGAGATTTCATCTCACTCCACAAAGAATGGCCACGATCACAAAATCAACCAACAATAAATGCTGGCGTGGCTGTGGGGAGAAAGGAACCCTTCTCCACTGTTGGTCGGATTGCAGACTTGTGCAACCATTGTGGAGATCTGTGTGGAGATTTCTCAGAAAACTAGGACTAGGGGTCCCATTTGACGTGGCTATCTCCCTGCTAGGAATATACCCAAAAGAACTTAAAATCTCACATTGGAAAGACAGATGTACACCCTTGTTCATAGCAGCTCAGTTCATGATAGCTCAATCTTGGAAACAACCCAAATGTCCATCAACTGGAGAGTGGATAAAGAAGATGTGGTTTTTTAAAAAAAATGGAGTATTACTGTGCCATAAAGAATGACAAGATCGATCCATTTAGGTGCAAATGGAGACACCTGGAGGATATACTAATAAGTGAAATCAATACCTCATATTAATTTTAATATAGGTAATATTAATAACTAATCCATGTCAAAAATACCAAAGACCCTAATAATTTTAATTCTATAATAGGATCCGAAATTTCCTCTATATATTTTTACCAATTAGCACGTCCTCTTCTGAGAAGTATCTGTTTACTTTAATTGCCTGTTACAGTGGTACCTCAGATCACTAACTTAATTCTAGGATTCTGGGAAAGATCGCCAGAGTTGTGTTCATCACTCAACACACAGTTCACAAATCGAAGCAAAGTTTTTCTGAATGCTTCCATTTGTGAACCAAATTGTTTACACAGAATCATACATGAACCAAGGTATTACTATGTTTAATTGCCCATTTTATTTGGGGAAGTCTAATTTTATGTAGTATAGATATTAGACGTTTTCCTGAGATGTAGCTGGCAAAAATCCTTCTCCTTTCTATGGGTTGTCTGTTCCCCCTGCTGAATATTTCCTCTACTGTGCAGAAGCTTTTTAATTTCACATAATCATAATCCTATTTGTTGAGTCTTGCTGTCATTTCTTGTATAATTAAAGTTCTCTTCTGAAAATACTTCCTAACACCTATGAGATTGAGACTTTTACTTATTTTACCTTCCAGCAAGTTGTTACTCTGTTTTAATGTTTAGCTATTTGATCCATTTTGATTTTGGTTTAGTTCATGACTAGACATATGGATTTGTTTTCAGTCTTCTGAATGTCTATGGCCAGTTTTCCTAGCACAATTTGCAGATAGACTATCTTTCTTCCAGCATACATTCTCAGCCCTTTTGGCATATATCAGATAGCTAAATTTTTCTGGATCATTTCTGCATTGTATATTCAGCTTTATTGATTCACATTCTGTTTTTGTGCTAGTACTACACTGTTTGATCACAATAGATTTGTAGTGTAAAGTAAAATCTGGCATTATGATCCCTCCTGCTCTGCTCTTGCTATCCAGTAATGCTCTTGCCATTTTGGGATTCCTCTGGTTCCATAGGAAATTTTGGAGAGTAATCTGTAGTTCTCTAAGGAATTTTGATTGGAATTTCATTTAATCTATAAATCATTTTGGAAATTTGACCATGTTGATAATATTGGTTCCCACTATCCAGGAACAGGGCTTGTCCTTTCATTTTCGGATGTACTCTTTAACCTATATATTTAGAGCAATGTAGTTTTCACTTCCACTATCTTGCTCAAGTTAATTTCTATGTACTTAATTTTATATGAACTTGTTGTAAATGGTATTATTTTCCTAAATTCTTTCTCATATTTTCACAATTTATTGAAGTACAATTTCTCATAGCAGTTACTAATGATCTAGATTTCAGTAGTGTCCATGTTAATTTCAACTTTTCCATTCCCAAGTCCATTAATTTTACTTTTTTCATCCATATAGCTCCTTTTCCATTTTTTGAGACAGGGTCTTGCTTTGTAGTTCAGACTGGCCTTGAACTCACTATGTAGTCCAGGCAAGCCTCAAATTCAGCAATCTTCCTGCCTCTCCCTCCCTGATGCTGGGATTACAGGCATGAGGCACCATGCCAGGTACTGTGGTATGTGGTACTGATTGCTGTTGGGCATGAGTCACCATGCCAGGTATTGTGGTATGTGGTTACCAAGAATATACCCAGGGACTTTGCACCTGCTAGACAGGTGCTGAAACCACTGAGCTAAATCTCCAGCCCCAGTATTTTTTATTTTGTTACACCTTTTTTTTTCTTTCAATTTTCTTTATTTTTTCAAAGAACCACCTCTTTAATTGATTCCCTGTGTTTTTCTTTAGTCTTAATTTTGTAAATTTCTGTTCTGAACTTTAGATTTTCCTCCTTCTGTGTGGTTGAGGTGTAAATTCTTGTTTTTTTCTACTATCTCAGTGTATATCATTAGGTTATTTATTTCAACTGGCTCTGTTTTTCACTGTGTGCATTAATAGCAATAAACTTCTTTAATTTTTATCTTTATTGGTACATCGTATATACACATCATGACCACACCCAGTACTGGGAATTTGTACCAGTATATGACCCAATATAATCCTCATTCTTCCCCCATTCCCCTATGTACCCCCACAACCCTCCACCCCCTAAATACATAAGCTTTGTTTCCCTTTTTTTTTTTTTTTTTTTTTTTTGAGACAGGGTCTCACTTTGTAGTTCAGGCTGGCTCTCAGCTCACTACATAGCCCAGGCAAGCCTGGAACTCAGCAATCCTCCTGTCTCTGCCTCCAGAGTGCTGGGATAACAGGCGTGAGCCACCACGCCTGACACTGTGGTATGTGATATTGATTGCTGGTGGGCGTGAATCTCCACGCCCAGCATTGTATGTGGTTACTGGGGATTGAACTCAGGGCCTTGCGCTTGCAAGGCAGGTGCCAGAACCACTGAGCTAACCCTCTGGCCCTGTTTCCCTTTTTAAGCCTCTTTTTTAGACTACTTTCTTTATATCCCGTAAGTGTTGGCTGTTGTATTGGAATCATTATTTGTGTTTCACAAACTTTTATTTTTTTCCTTTATTTATTCTGTGATCCACTGAATATTCAGGAATATTATTTAATGACCTGGTGTTTGTAAAATTTTGTGGTTCTTTTGCAATTTAATTCTGTTTTCAGTGCACCATGATATGCTAGTATACACAAAAAGACTTACATTCTTTTGTATTTCTTTTAGCAAATTTCATGAACCAGAATGTGCTTTTTGTGAGAAAGCTCTATATGCTGATGAGAATAATATGCATTCTGTTGGAGTGGGGTAGAATACTCTGTAGATGTCTATTAAGTTCATGTGTTTGAATGTTATTCAGATTTGATATTGCTCCATTATATTTTGCTCTATTTGTGATAGAGTGGTATTGAAGTCACCTACTATAATTCTGTTGGTGAAAATAGTTATCTCTATATTTTATTTCCATATTATATTTGAAAATTTCTATAACAATAGTAAAGGTATGTATATACAAATTTTTTAAATTTGACACATAATATTTGTACACATTTATGGAAAGTGTTAGTTAACACTATCTTCTTGACTGGATTAAGACACTCCTAGAGAGGTGAAGTAATCAGGGTGTTGCTACACTCATCAGGGAATTAATACACTGATGTTCATAGCTGAGAGTATTATTAAAAAGTGGGGGGCCGGAGGGTTAGCTCAGTGGTTCCGGCGCCTGCCTCACAAGCGCAAGGACCTGAGTTCGATCCCCGGTAACCACGTATAATGCTGGGCGTGGAGACACGCCCACCAACAATCAACACCGCATACCACAATGCCGGTCGTGGTGGCTCACATCTGTAATCCCAGCACTCGGGAGGCAGAGACAGGAGGATTGCTGAG
>PVIC010014194.1:0-36969 GCA_004025085.1 Thryonomys swinderianus
AAAAAAAAAAAAAAAAAAAAAAAAAAAAAAAAAAAAAAAACGAAAAAAAAAATCAGACCCCCAATCAAAAAATAGGCATCTGGGGCCGGAGGGTTAGCTCAGTGGTTCCGGCACCTGCCTCACAAGCGCAAGGTCCTGAGTTCAATCCCCGGTAACCACATAGAATGCTGGGCGTGGAGACACGCCCACCAACAATCAACACCGCATACCACAATGCCGGACCGTGGTGGCTCATGCCTGTAATCCCAGCACTCGGGAGGCAGAGATAGGAGGATTGCTGAGTTCGCGGCAGCTTGCCTGGGCACCATAGTGAGCTCAGGGCCAGCCTGAACTACAAAGTGAGACCCTGTCTCAAAAAAAAAAAAAAAAAAGAAATAGGCATCTGAAATCAACAGACATTTCTCAGATGAAGTAGAAACAGCAAATAAATATATGAAAAGCTCCTCAACATCACTAGTCATTCAAGAAATTCAAATTAAAACAACATCCAGATTCCATCTCACACCATAAACAATGACTACCATAAAGAAATCAACCAATAACAAATGCAGTTGAGGCTGTGGGAGGAAAGGAACTTTTCTCCATTGCTGGTGGGAGTGTGGACTGGTCCAATTACCCTGTAGGTCAATATGAGTATTCTTCAAAAAACTAAAATGAGAGGTTCTATTTGACTCAGCTGTTCCCCTTTAGGGATCTTGCTGGGAGATTTAAAATATCTATTTAATTTTTTTTTTTTAAGACAGGATCTCACTTTGTAGTTCAGGCTGTCCCTCAGCCCACTATGTAGCCCAGGCAAGCCTCAAACTCAGCAATCCTCCTGCCTCTGCCTCCCAAGTGCTGGGATTATAGGCATGAGTCACCACACCCTGCCCTGTGGTATGTGGTACTGATTGCTGGTGGGTGTGAGTTACCACACCCAGCATTGTTGTATGTAGTTACCAGGGATTGAACTCAGAACTTTGAGCTTGCGAGGCAGGTGCCAGAACCACTGAGCTAAGTCTCCGGCCCATTAAATTTAAAATCACTACTCCAGTGATATATTCATACCCACACTTAGAGCAGCACAGTTTATGATATCCAAATCTTGGGACAACTCATATGCCCATCAACAGATGAATGCATAAAGAAAATGTGGCTTTTATATACTAGACTACTACTCTGTCATAAAGAAGGATAAATTTGAATTTTTTGTAGGAAAATGCTTGAGACCATAATTTTAAGTGAAATAAATCAAACACACCAGTTTAAATATTACATAGTTTCTTTGTGTGAGAAACTTAAAAGATAAATAAGGAGCATAATGGAAGATAGATATTGGGAAGTAGGAAGAACATGTTCAAATTGGAAAGGGAACAAGAAAGTGGGGAGAGGGGAAAGAAGGGAAAAAGAAAAAAAGTGAATAGAAAAGGAAAAATGGAAACAAAGCTTGTGTAAATGGGGAGGGAAAGAAGAGTTGAGGAGAGAAGAAAACGGGAAAAGAAGAATTGAAATGTGTTGGGTACATATACAAATGCCCTAGGATGAATGTGATCACTTTGTATGACAAATATGTATGAATAAAAAGAATACAGTTTTTAAAAAGAAAAAAAATAGATGAAGAGATATAACTTCCAACTAAAAGGTGAAGTAACTGGAAAGGGAATGTGAAATTTTCTCTTGATAATGGCACTGTAAATTTTGCTCTAATTTATTCATTTTTCATTGACTTACATTTTGCCTATACTAACACCTAAGGAGAGGGAAGGTTTCTTTCTCTCAGAGAAGATCAATGCTTTTAATATACATGAAACTGTGTGGGAACAAGGGGAGGAATACTCCATGTAGTCATGTACTGATTCATTCAATAAATATCTGTTAGGCACTCATTAGATAGTAGACACTAATTTTCAACTCAAATTAATAGCCAAATGGAGGAAAAGGCATTAAACAGAGGAAACAAAAATATCAGATAAATATATCATTATAAAATAATACATGCCATAAAAAATTAAAAACCGTTTTAGGCAGAAGAACAGAGTTTATGGGAGATCATTTATAACAAGGAATTAGCACAGTTCTGGCCTTTGAAAGAATAACAAGAATTAGCCATGCTGAACAGGACAAGGGGGAGAATATTCACTGAAGATAATGCTCCTGGGAGGGCCAGCAGCAAGAACATGCCTGATGCACTTGAGGAACCGAACAGTTAGCATGGCTGTTGCTTCAGGAGTGAGGGGGACGACAACAAAGAAATGGTCCCCTGCCTAAACTATCACATAAACCAAAAGGGAGACAGAGAGCAACATGTAGGACAAATGGATGGCCTACCCATTAGAGAGTAAAATATTACTAATACTTAAACAAACTGAAAAGCACGTGGCTGCTTGTGGCCAGTTCATGCCGAGGCACTTACTGTGTCGTTTTAAGGCTGGTACAATCAGGACTGACCCTCTTCTCTCATGCAACCTGCCAGCCAAGGGAAGAAAAGGCAAAGAAGAAGCTAACACCAGGACTTGCAGAGCAGCAGAGGTGGAGGTGACTGTTCCATGGGGGAGGGAGGAGAAAGAAATGGTGGATCCTGACCATGAAGGAGTTTATCAAATAGCTGTGAAAACTGGGAGGGGCCTAAAGCTTTAGTGCCTAAGGAAACATGTTCCAGATGAGTGGCACGGACAGAGCTAATGCTCTCCGCTGTAGATAGCTATGGAACCAGGCTATCTGAGTATCACAATGCTAGCACTGCCCAGAGCGGCTGTGTCCTAGTTCCTGATTATTCAAAGAGAGGTTGATTTCTATTCCCTTCATGCTAAGCCCTGACCTGGAGAGTCACATAGTTTAGAGTTGGAGGGGGGAAGCTTGTTTTGTTTTATTTTAGGAAAGTGATTTATGTTTTACAACTACAAGGTAAAATGTTTGACAGATAAATGTACATTTATTTGATTCTGTGTGTTTGCATTTGAGGGAAACTTTGTTGATAAGCACATATGAAATAAACATCCCTTGAAGAATAAGGAAGTAACTGTTGCAGTTAGTAAACTGTTTCAACCTCTAACCACAGATGCAGAAGCTAGCAACAAATTTGATTTTCAAAGTAAATATAAATTCTACAGTTGGGTTCAGCCTGTTGTTTTCTTAAAGGAAATACATTTTGGTTTGGGCTATTAAAAACTCAGATTAGCATTTTTCAGAACATTAAGAATCAACAAGATCATAAAAGCACAGAGAAAGAAACTAATTTTATCTTCCATTTACATATGATGTTCAGAATCAAAGTGGCATGTGACTAATAGATATCAACTAGCAGCTCTGCTGCTTTCCACCAATTTCCCTGTATCTGTTCCTATATGACAGCAAAAGATAAAACCATACATAATGTGGGAGGAAAAGGAGGGATACCTTTCCTTATTCATGCTAAGGGTCACAGCTAACACCTTATAATAAGAGAAAAACACACAGATTTATTTAACCACATTTATTTATGCCACATAGGAGCCTTGGGATCAAGATTTCAAAGATCCAGGGACAAACCACCCACTGTTACATTTAGACGTCATGAGAAATAAATGTGCAGGAATATGATTGTACAAAAAGGTACATAGCCCTGTAACACAGTGCAATGGGGAACCCAGAAAAGGCCTGTCTGTGATGATCCCCCCATGGGCTCCTGTGTGGACTCCCTCCTCCTGAGTATGGGCAGGAGCCCTTCCAGAATGAGGCTCTAAGGCCGATGGGAGAATTTGTGTAAGGCCCGCTCAATACAGAAAGACTAGAGTGATATTTTTAGACTTTGTAACTTTTATTGAGGGGAAGACAGTTCTAGTTTCTATAAGCTGCCTTGGAAAAGAAGAACCCTGGTTTCTGTGATTTGTTTCAGGGTAGAAGGCTGAGTGAGAGACAGGAGGACCAGACAAGATCAGAGACCATAACTCTTGCTTCTGAGGCCTTCCAATGTCCCATTGTTCAAATTACACGGCATCCCAAGGCTTCAGACTTTGGCATATTATTATCCCGGTTCAGCTGTGTTCCCGGAAGGTGAATATTCCAAATTTTTCCATGCTATCTGATTAAGAACTACAGTCTCTTAATACTACCTCACAGGAAAATAGTGGCATATATTTGAATTAAAGTTAGGATTTTTTTTCAAAGTAAATATAATGTAAAATATTATTCCACATTTAAACTAAAACAATTTTAGTAGAACTTTTCTTTCCAGACACAATAACGTGCAAAAAGCCATTTGCAAACTGTGTCCTGAACCATAAATAAATACATGATGACTACACTTCTCAAGACATTGGCTATACTCTGTCTTTCAGGCTTGGGAGTAAACTAAAAGGAACTTGCTAGAAATTCTGGGCAGAGGTGTCCAGAAACCAAATTAAACACAAGCATTAAGGCTTTGTGCTTATAATATGGTGCCAAGACAAAGCAACCAAAGACAGGAATTGTTAATAAAAGGCAATGTCTTAGGGCACTTTCCAAGGTCAAAAGTAGGATTGTGAGAAGTGAATAATAAGCAATCTAAATAAACACATTTGCATGGAGATGCCAGCAGGTGTGGGTGAAGGGGGCTCCACACAACTGCCCTACTCAAGGATTCTGAGTGCCTGGTTTGGTTACAGAACCTTTTCCAATGCTTGGTCACACTAGATGGACAAAAGATGGGCACCAACCAGATCTATCAGGAGATTGTCCCCTAAGGAAAACCAAAGCTTATCCAGTTTTGAGAAGAAGAGGCTGACTAGTCAGAAGTGGGGGATGGGAGCTGACTCAAAAGGAAGCCCTGAGGTACATTACGGCCCCTGCAAACTGAAGAGAAAACAGAAATTATGAGTAAGCAGCGGAAGCTGGTTAGTAACCCTCCAGGGGAAAAGAAGGCAGATGTGTGGAGAAAAGATGCTGAGAGACAAACTCTGGGCTTCCTGATTCTGGGTGACTTTCTGGTTTATTCTCTTCTAGAGTCAACACATGTCCCTATTGTGATATAAGTAAAAAAACAAGTAAACAAACTGTTTTTCTTGGGATCACTGTAGTAAATCTATAAAGGTCTCTTGCAAACAAAATAACCCTAACCACACACTGTTATCCAGCCTACTTCATCCTGTATTGACCAAAAACATCAGCACTGAAAAAATGGTTTCCTGTGTCTTTAAGAAAAATCATAGTTGCTGGCCTAATGGCCCAAAATGAAGCATCTTAATGAAAAAGCAACTGAAAAATTTTCCTGGTCTCTCTGAAAGTGAAGAAATGTCCACAAAAGATAATGACAAAGACATAAAAAGGACTAGAAGAATGAATACTTTAAAAGTGACTGTCCTGAGGCTCTGTCCTGGGATGGTCACTATTCAACCATAAATATTTACAGAAGATTCGGCAGGAAAAGAAATCACATTCCTGTGAACATATAGACCACCGGGGCAGAAAGAATAAGCAAATAAGTAAAATGCACAATACATCTTTTCTAAAGAGAGCAAAACCAAATGATTGGGATATAAACCTGGGCTGAAGGACACTGATTTTTAGAGAGTGTTCAGAGAAGCAACTGCTACTAGAGGAACTTAAATATGAAGAACTTAATAGACTGAGGGATTCTCCCTGCAGAGCTTGGAAAAGAACTTTCAAGACACAGCAAAGAGTAAATTGAAAAGAATGCTGACCCATATTTCTCACTATGAACTAATTAAAACTGAAAGGGACCAAAGATTAAGTATTAAAACAGGAACACAATTGGCTGATAGATACAACTCTTGAAGACATATATGTAGACAGACTTAGTGATCAAAATGTTAACTACACAAGAAATATTATAAAGAATCAACAACTGGGATCACATCAAGTTAAAAAGTTTTTGTTTGTTTGATTTGAGGCAAGGTCTTACTACATAGTTAAGGCCTGCCTGGGAACTCGTAGGAATCTTCCTACCTCAACCTCCCAAATGCTTGGATTACAGATATGTGCCACCATATCCGGCCACAAACTAAAAAGCTTTTGCATAGCAAACCACAGAATGGGGGTAAAAAACTTACCAGCTGTTTCTCATAGAACTAATATCTAGACTATATAAAAAACTCAAAAATATTAGCTCTCCAAATTTAAAGACCCTGTCCAAAAATGGTCAACTGAAATGAACAGACAATTCTCAGATGAAGAAGCACAAACAACAAATAACTATGGAAAAAATGGTCAACATCAGTAATGATTCAAGAAATGCAAATTCAAACACTGAGATTCTATCTCACTCCAGAAAAAATAGCTACCATCAAGAAATCAACCAATAACAAATGCTAAGCAGGCTTGTGGGGAAAAAAGGGACTCTTTTTCCTTGTTGGTGGGAGTGTAAATTGGTACAACTACTGTGGAAATCAGTATGGAGGCTCCTCAAAAAACTAAAATTAAAGGTTCTATTGACCCAGCTACTGTCCTTCAGGGTATCTTCCCAAAAGAGTTAAAAATGTTATACCATGTTACACCATGTTATACCATGGTAATATATGCACACCCTTGCTTATAGCAGCACCATTTATAACAGCTAAATCTTGGGAAACAGGCCTTATGTTCATTAACAGAGTGCTACCTGCCATAAAGACAGATAAACTCAAAACACTTTTAGGTAAATGGATGTATCTCAAGACCATAATTTTAAGTGAAATAAATCAGGCACACAAGGTTAAATCTTGTATTGTTTCTCTGATGACAGTAATCCAAAAAGTAAATAAGGAGCAAAATGGAAGACAGATATTGGGAAACAGGAAAAATATATTCAGATGGGAAGGGGAACAAGGTAAGGGGGTAAGAGAAACAGGATTTTTAAAAAGAGAAGATGGAAATTAAAAATAGAAACAAAGCTTTTGTAAGTGGGGAAGGGAAGAAGGGTTGAAGGGAGAGAAGGGTAATGGCCAAAAGTTAAAATTAAAGTATATTACATACAGATACAAATTCCCTATGATGAATGTGATCAATATGTATGACAAACATGTACTAAAAAGAGAAGTCCACTAGAGTGTTGTGAAAGGCATGAGGAGAAATATAGCTATGATAGAATCAGGGAGGGAATGAGTTGAGCAAGGTTTGTGGGGTAGATTACATAGAGTCTTATAGGCCAAGGTACAGGCTTTGGCTTTTACCTTTAGTAGACAAGAAGCCACTGGAAAGTTTTAAGTGCAGTGACAAGTGACAGACCCACATTCTAGTAAGAGTACACTGACTTCTTTGCTAAAAGTTGATAGAAGGGCCAAGGGTAGAAACAGGTAGACAAATTATGAGATAACTTTAGCAAAACTAGAAGAGATAATGGTGATTGGACTAGGTGAGAGAAACAAAGGTAATGAGACATGAGCTGAATTCTTCACGTATGTTCAAAGTAGAATGGAGGGAACTTTGTGTTGATCTGACTTATCTGATGAGCTTCCATTTCTGGATTCACAGATCATGCCTTCTGGCTGTCTTCACATAGAAGACACAGACAGCTCCTGAGACTCTTTCACATGGGCAGTGACTCAGTAATCAGGGTGCTGAACTCATGACCCCCAACTGAACCCTAGGACACTCCCACACCAAGATCCTATATATTAGTTAGAATGGAATACATTGAATATAGTGGAAAACTCTACAGTTTCTTGTAGGTTACTGGTCTAAGTATTCATTATTCTAGGAGTAGTAAGCAGGTCCATGATGTCACAGGGACCAAGGTTCCTTTTATTTATTTATTTATTTATTTATTTATTTATTTATTTATTTATTTATTGCTTGCTTGCTTGCTTGCTTGCTTGCTTGCTTGCTTGCTTGCTTGCTTGCTTGCTTGCTTGCTTGCTTTTTTTGAGACAGGGTCTCGCTTTGTAGTTCAGGCTGGCCCTGAGCTCACTATGGTGCCCAGGCAAGCCGCCACGAACTCAGCAATCCTCCTGTCTCTGCCTCCCGAGTGCTGGGATTACAGGCGTGAGCCACCACATCCAGCATTGTGGTATGCGGTGTTGATTGTTGGTGGGCGTGTCTCCACGCCCAGCATTATATGTGGTTACGGGGGATCAAACTCAGGTCCTTGTGCTTGCGAAGCAGGCGCCGGAACCACTGAGTTAACCCTCCGGCCCCCCTTTTATTTATCTCTGCCATTCTAAGCTCATGACATTCTTCTTCACAACTTCCTCAGAGAGGGAATATGGCCACCCTAGCTCTGACCAGTACATCTGTGTCAGGCCGAAAGAATGAGCAATTGGGAAAGAAGAGAAGAAGTTTCCTGGTGACTGTTTACACTGCATGGAGAGGAAAGATATAGACTCAGAAGCAACTGCTAGAAGACACACTTCCACCAATTCTTTCTCATTTGTTTTTTTTGTTTGTTTGTTTTGGTTTTTTTTGGTACCAGGGACCAAACTTGGGACCTTGGACTTCTGAGGCAGGTGCTGGGACCACTGAGCTATATCCCTGGCCCAAAAAGTTTTGTTTTGTTTTAAAGGGGATTCTTTTGGTCTTTTTCACTTTCTTTTTTTGGTACTGGGAACTGAACCCAGGACCTCACACTTGCCAAGCAGGCACTGTGGAACTGAGCTACATCCCCAGCCCTCCCTGCCAATTCATAACTGTGGAGCTCTAGACATGTTAATTAACTTGCCACTGCCACAGATTTGTTTCCTGAAAATAAGAAAATATTATCTACCACTACATTGGTATGAAAAACAAATTAAACAATATATTTAAAATATTTCCTTTCCATAATGTCCCAAATTAGAGTTGTAAGAATTAAACTTTAATCTGTGTATAACATTATAAACTTTAATCTGTGTAGAAACCCACTTATTACTACTACCTCATCTCCAATAATCTAGATTTAAACTAATAAAATTTGGGGGGAGGAAACTAAGTTTACTGGTTATAGTTGAGTTTTGTAGGGCTAAACCCGGCAGTCATAAGCAGCAATTGGTAGTCAAGATCATAGCCATGAAGGCAGTTATCTCACTGATCATGTAAATATTCCTGTGCTTTTAGGAACTGTTTTAAAGCAGAAACCTAAAGGAAGAAGGTTGGTGCTCAAAATGGACAAAAATAAACACGTGACCTCATTTCATGGTCCTAAATTGACGAATGAGAATATTTGTGCTACACAGTATTTTAGGAAACCTGTAAGTTTTATCACCAGCTGAAGGGTGTTACTTAGGTAATGTTTATCTAAGGAAGAAACTAAGCAACTAGTATTTATTTAAAAGAGCTAATTAACAGCATAGTTGTATAGTGTTGTGTTTGGTTTTGTTTCAGTGCTAGGAATTGAACTCAGGACCTTGCATGTGCCAGGCAGGTGCTGTACCTCTGAGCTACATCTCCAACCCCAATACTATATTTGAATAATTTTAATTTAAAATGAAAGACATAAAATCATTCAATAACTATGACAAATTATGAAATATTTCAGTGATATGGCTATCAGTAAAATATAAAGTAGTGTAAATATATTCTTTAAAATGTTAATGTTTTGACCTTTTTCTCTTTTGGTATATTGTAAGTTAGTAGGCCTTTCTAAGTATGTCCCATCACTTTCTGTTATAATGGCTTGTCAAACTTCACAAAAAGATTTACCTTTCATTAATGAGACACTCCTATCCAAAAATTTGTTTTCACATTGCTCCTTTCAAAAAGGTAGAAAGATAACCTAAGATACCATGAATAAAGCATCCCTGTCTTAAGATTCAAAAAAGCTACCTGTTCTTTGTGAATTCATCATTTTATCATTTATATAAATTAGTATTTATGGGCATATCTAGCTCCACTTTAATTCACCTTTACTGTCAACAAATATAATAATTGTTTGCCTAAAAAAGTCTTTACATTACTATTTAAAGGACATTTCCTCTGTTTATACACTCCTAAGCTGCAAACTCTTTTTTACATCATACTAAAAATATCATTCCACTGTCATCTAGTGTTAATGTTTTGGTTTCTCCTTGGAAATAATGTGTTTTGTCTTCTCTTTAATTTTAAACAATTTCTCCATGCTGTACACAGGTGTTAAATACCTAGCAGAGATTCTCAAATCCTTGGCACAATGTCTTTCATCAGTTTTGGAAACTTCTGAGCCAGCATCTTTTTAATTTCTGCTTATCTTTAGTCACTCCCTTTTCCTTTTGGGGCTCCAGCTACATATATACAAGAACTTCTCACCATTTGTCTTATATTTATTGTATTTTTTCATTTTTCTTATTTTATTCTACCCACTCAGCAGTTCATTAAATTTCTCCTCTACTGTCTAATTAAAATGTTAAACTTGCATAATGAGATTATTCACGTATTTTTTGTTACTGGGGATTAAGCTGAGGATCTCTGCACTCAGTTACCTCTTTTTAGACTTTTATTTCTTTATTTATTATTATTATTTTTTTTGGCAGTACCAGGTTCGAACTCAGGCCCTTGTGCTTCCAAATAGGTGCAGTACCACTCGAGCTAAATACTCGGCCCTATTTCTTTATGTTTTGAGACAGGGTCTTGCTAAATTGGCCAGGCAGGCCGTGAACTTGGGTTTCTCCTGTCACATCCCCCCTTGGCACTGGGATAATAGGTAACACTGGGCCCAGCTATTTGATGCTATCTTAGTTTTGATTATTTGTAGGTATCAACTATAATTTCCAATGTACTATTTTAATAAGCAGACCTATCATTTTTTAAATATTTTTGTTCTTAAAACTATTGATTACTATCATTTAAAACCCTTTGATGACTCTAAAATATGGATATTATTTTTACATTGTTTTTTGTCATCTTTTCTTTTCTCCTGGGCTGCTTGGTAATTTTAAAAAGTCAATGTCAGTCATATGTTTGAATAACATCTGCTATAGAGAGGATTAATTTTTTCTTTCCTGAGAGACAGAGAAGCTATACACTTCTGATTCAACTGGGGATTGTAATGATTAAAATCCAGGAGTTTCTTGGAAATGTCTGGCTCCAGCTTTTTAATCTCCTAGGCACTGTGAAACGGTCTCAAATTCTTAGCCTCTTAGCTTCTATTTCCTGTTTTATTGTTTGTATTCTCATAAGGCCTCCTAAGAATCAGCCAATATCTTAAAAGACAGAGTTCCACAGGAGTTCTGTGCACCTTTCTTCCCCAAGTCCTACTTTCCTAGGTGCACTGACCTCTAGCTGTCTGTAGCCTCCTTAGCTTTGTGGCACCTAAGCCTTTTCCTGGTGTTTTTCCTCTGTTCTACTACCTGAACATTAAGCAATGGTATGAGAGGACAATCAATAAAGAATGTCAACTTTCCATGAATGTATTTTGCTTGTTCCCAAGATTGGTGCTATAGTTGTAACAGCTTTAATTATTCCCTGGCTCAAAAGCTATTCTTTAAAAAAAAAAAAGTGACTAGCTTTTTGTTGTTTTCATATTAAAGATAAATTTATTCAGTGATATTTATTATAGCTCTATAAGGCAGATCATTCAAGATCACTGAGGGAGGTACAGGGGCCACTGCAACAGGTCTTTATTGTTGGGGAGATTGGGTTTAACTCCAAAAGCAGCGTGGACAAGAGGAAATCTATGGTGGAGGAGCAGAGTAAGATCAATGGACAGAAAATTATTAAACGGAAACATGAAGGGCTAGGAAATTCTTGCTGAACTGAGCTAAGAGGTTTCTCACTGAAGACAGGGAAGAGTCATCAGACATCACTTGTGGAGTGGTGTGGTAGAGGACAAGAACCTGGGCAGAGATGCAGGGATGAGATAGAACATGCCAAGGGTTCTTGCCAAACTGACATACCAGAGCTCTTTGATAAAATTAGATTGTACAAGGAAATACACAGGTAGAACCAGGAAAAACTGTTAACTACCCACAAACACCTTCAGAACTATGCTCTAACCAATATGCCAGGCCCTTCCTAATACATTCAAGTTAGCATTTCATGATTAATGGTTACAGTACCTTTATAAGGAGAGAGAGAGACTAGATCTATCTCTGCCATGTGAGAATCCAACAAGAATGCTGCCACCTGCAAATGTCTTTACTAGATGCAAAAAAATATGGTGAATGCTGTTGCCATGTGCCACCCACTGGAAAGGCAAGCTTGTAAAACCAAAATGGGCTCTCATTCTTTTTATTTACCAGATCTGGTACCTGATACTGCATGTCTTCCAGCTCTTCCCCCAAAGTCAAAAGACCATTTTAAAAGGCACATGTTTTGAATTGATTCAGAACATCAAGTAGGACCGCACAACTAAAGAAATAGGACCTCCAGAACCACAAAGTGGCAGAAATGATGGGCTAAGTGTGTTCACAGAGAAGGAAAGTGATTTGAGGAGGATTAATGGCAGCATATTTTTTGAAAATGTTCACCATATTTTGTATACACTTTATACAAACCAGGAAGAGAGCCTTCAGAAAACCTGATGACATGGCCTTATAATGGTGTACCGCCAGCCTCTGGAACTGAAATCCAGTGCTTAAGCCATTCAGTCTGCTGTACTTTGTTACTACAGCCCAAATTAAGGTAGGACATGAGTCCAGTCACAGTTCAGCTACAAAAGACTTGAGTCCCACTCTCTTGACTTTACTTCACATGACCTAAAGATCCTTCTTAGATGTCCATCCTTCAGTTTCAGCCCACATGAATGCTTCTCATGTGAAAATAACAACAGCAAACTACTTAGCACAAAACATATTCAGGTTCACAGGGTTTCTGAGCAAAGACTCTAAATTCATAATGCGAGACACAAGGGCACAACACTCAAAGAAAAAAATAACCAAGTTTCAGAAGAGGGTCTAGGGATAAGGATGTGTTTTAATTTAGTTCTATCACTGAACAGAATACTCAGCAACGATGTCCTGCATGCAGACCCACCCACAGACGGATTTACACATGTGTAACTGAATTATCCATTCCAGAAGTTCTATGCAAAAAATTTTTAATGGTTTGGCTCAGAGACAAGATGAAGGCTATTTTAGCAAGTGAAATTGCTGGCCACCTTCTGAAGTTTCTCCCAGCTCCTCTTGATCAAGATTTTGATATGGTCATCTATTGATCAAGATTCAGAATGCTGCATCTTTCATCAGCATTCCCAGTAAAACAAGGTGTAACAAAGGTGGTGGCTGGGGGGCTTGGTGAACTCCTTTAGAGGCTAAGCATTTCGTGTATTTGCCTCAAGTCTAGAACAACTGATATTTGAGTCATTATTTCATAAATGATTATGTATTTTACTTATATACCATGGGCTTAACAACCATGTAGTAATGAGACAGAGTAACATATTAATCTCTAAAGCAGTAATATTGAAATTTATCCAGAAATGCACATGTCACTTTTAATAATTACAAATATTGTTCACTAGATAATTGCGAGCTCTGAAATAATTCTAAAAGTTTCTTTAACTGGAAAGAGAGGCAGAATGGCTAAGCATAAACTGCCAGAATTTTATTTCTAATGAACTGAATTATAGGAGTAGAATTTGTATTTAGAATAGGAAGCTTCTGTGTAGGGAAGTGACCATTTCAGTGAGCATATCAGTCAAGAATGCAACCATTTCCCTCAAGGTAGCTCTGGGCATGGCTGAAGCAACCTAGATGCAAATACAGTACTTCAACCTGAGAAAGAATCTAGTTAATATTATTAAAGACTCTCCCATGCAAGTAGCAATTCCTTTTTCCCCCTCTATTTTTTCATCAACTTTATTGATACATTTTAGTATATGTGCTGCCAAAGCGAGCACTATTGATACATTTTAGATATACATTATGATCACATTCATCATTGGGAATTTTTACCTGTACATGAAATATCTTGTTTCTTATTTTTTCCATTCCTCTTCCCTCACCTTCAACCTCTCCACCCTCCCTTTTTACAAAAACTTTATTTCTGCTTTTTCTTTTTTCATTTTTTCCTTCTCCTCTTTCCTTTCCCCCACAACCCTTTACTAGTTCCTCTTCCCATTTGAACATTTTCTTCCTATTTCACAACATCTTTTATATATTTTTGTCCTCATTTACACTTTAAGTTTCTCACTCCAGAGAAACAATTTAGTATATACATGGGTGTGTTTCCTACTTATTTCACTGAAAAGTGTGGCACCTAACAAATGCTGGTGAGGAGAAAAGAACCCTCTTCACTGTTGATGAGAGTGTAGACTGACACAACTACTGTGGAAATCAGTGTGGAGATTTCTCAAAAAGGAGGATAAGAGGTCCCATTTGACCCAAATATTCCACTTTTGGGCATGTTTCCAAAAGAATTAGAAGTGTCATTCCACAGAGATATATGCACATCCATGTTTACAGTAACACAGTTTGTAATAGCTAAATTTTGGAAACAACCCAAATGCCCATCAACTGGTGACTGGATAAAGATGTGTGGTTTAGCCGGGTGTGGTGGCTCACGCCTGTAATCCCAGCACTCGGGAGACAGAGACAGAAGGATTGCTGAGTTCGAGGCTTGCCTGGACTACATAGTGAGCTCAGGGCCAGCCTGAACTACAAAGCGAGACCCTGTCTCAAAAAAAAAAAAAAGATGTGTGGGGTTTTTTTTAATAAAATGGGAGTACTACTCAGCCATAAAGAATGGTAAACTACAGGCATTTATAAGTGGATGCACCTTGAGGCCATATTCTTAAAGTGAAGTAGTGATTCCTTAAAGTACAATGATTTTCACTATAGTCAGTTTTCCCAACCTGACAAGTAAAAAGGTTAACCACTGGGCCTGGTCTGGGAAGGAAATGCAGAAGTCCCTGAGCCAAGGACATGGAATGCCAGGGTTGCAACTGCTTAACATCAGCCTGGACCTCTCTACCCCAGTGATTCACATGACTTACACAATCCTGTATGATCACCTCAGTTACCGCTCCAGCGTCACCACCAGATTCCCTGATCAGCCTGCAGATGGCAGCCTTTCAGGTGATTTCTAATTTGTTAAGGTCTTCAAGGCAGGAAAGAAGCAGAATTTAAAGCCATCACGTACACACACACACACACACACACGTGTACTATGGCTTGAAGTTTTCTCTCTTACTCTCTTAATTTGTGCACAGAAGTACTGAACCTCTTTAAAGAAGCTTGATCTACACCCAAAAGCCTGCAGGCAAGGCAAACTTGGCTGACTCCAGCATCATGACTAAGCTACCTTTACTTCCTTTGAATAGTCATTTGCCATCAATCTCTGTATCTGAACCAAAATCTTCACAACTACTACATAAAACTCACTTAAGATATCACTAAGTCTGAGGAATCCACTAGCTCCACTAGCCCCAGCTAAGAATGCAGGAAAATTTCCATCCCTTAGAAGCTATTTCCCCACTGGGCAGTAGCCTGCCTACCTGATGCCCTGTGTGTTTTGTAATTATAATGATTCGTGATTTTTTTTTCATGTGACTATGAATGCTCATAAAACCTCTTCCATGGTGGAACATGTCACTTGGGGTAACTTGATTCCACGTTCCCAAGGCATCATCAGAAATACTTGGTTCAAAATGAACTATTTTCTTAAGTAGCAGAGTTGTTATTCTATGTTGACAGTGGCATCGTTTTTTATCAGTTCTTCTTAGAAATTAATGGCTCCAATAAAAATTTCATGAAGAATATTAGGTAACAATAAGCATATTTAACTGTTCTTACTATATGAGCATTAGAAGTGTTTGTGATCAAAGAAGTTATAAGAACTATACCACCAATTACATTTTCAATTTCCTTGCCAGGGTCTTTTTGTATTTTTGTAAGCTCTAAGAGCCTTTGAGGAATTAGTTATAATTTCCATTTTACTAATTGGGTAGTTTATACAAAAGGCAATATTAGATGCTTTCTTTGTACAAAATAACATACTAAAAAGCACATTTTTGGAGGGTACTTTTGAAGTGAAACAAACCGTCAGAGGGTTTAGAATGAAACTAAGAAAGAGAGGAAGGAGAAAAATAAATCAAATATAATGTAGATCTGCAAAGTCCCATCCTACATACTTTGTTATGTTGTACGAGCTAAACAACACAACCTCATTTTGACATATTTAAACAGAAATGGAATTGACAGCTAGTCTGTTGAATCAAAAAAATCTAGAGAACATGGTTTGGGAAATGGTAAGAAATCAAGGGAAGTTAAGTAGAAGATTCTTACCTCTGAAACACTCTGATTAACTTTATGCTACTGAAAGTTTCCCATAGTACTAGAGACACTAAAACTGTCTACCCCACTAGACATTCACTCACCACCATATGAAGAGGTAATTTTTACATTACTACATAACTCCCCAGATTAAAGTTGTAGTTGAGAGTATGACTGGGGATGTATTTCCCCTTTCTCAGTGGTGGGCAGAACTCTGCTCCCCACCAAAACTTACTCATCATTCACTCTGCTCCCCACCAAAACTTACTCATCATTCACAGTGTGAACTGAAAAGCCTTTGACATGGACAGCCAATGATATGGTAAACATTTGTGTTGCACAACACTGTAGCCTCCCAGTACCTATACGAATCACTCTTCTTTTATAGTACATCAACAAACATGATGAAGCAGACACTTGCTTAAAAATAAACATTTATATGTTAACATAAAGTGTTCCTAAGTGTTCCTTTCCATCACACAGTGGAAAATTTACTCATTTCCTCCAAGAGAAATGATTCTGTCTCAATGAGCTTAGCTCTAAATATAAGATCTCAATTCAATATCCATCACTTCTCCAGGGATTATATATTCCCATCATTAAATAAGTTAGCTTCGGACTAAATTGCAAACCATTAACAATATAACCCATTCATAACAGTGTGAATGGAAAGGATTCATAAAGGATTATTAGATATATAGAACAGAACCAAAACTTAATACAAGTGGAGCCTATAATAGTCAAAACTGTAACTTTTCACGATATATTTCTAGTTTATGTAGTACTTTTTATAAATTTGAATCTTTATTAGTACATTATATATACACATGATGTATATAGAGGATTTGTACCAGTATATGACATGACATAATTCTCATTTCTCCCATTCCCCTATCCAATCCACAACCCTCACCCCATATATATATATATGTTTCCTTTCCTATCTTTATTCCTTTTATTTCTTTCTCCTGTGTAATTTCTGTGGCTAATGTTTCCAGCACTATATTGAATAGGAGTGGTAAACATAAACATCCTTATCTTGTTCCTGATCTTAGTTGAAAGATTTCAGTTTTTGACCATTTAGGATGATGCTGGCTGTTGGTTTATTGTAAATAGCTTTTATTAGGTTGAGGTAAAGTCCATCTATTCCAATTTTCTGTAGCATTTTGATCATGAATGAGTGTTGGATTTTGTCAAACACTTTTTCTGCATCTATGGAGATTACCATATGGTTTTTGTCCTTGAGTCCATTAACATAGTGTATTATGTTTATTTACATGTGCTGAACCATCTTTGCATCCCTGCAATGAATCCAGTTTGGTTAGGGGGCATGATCTTGATGATTTTCTGTATTCTGTTTGCCAGTATCTCGTTGAGGATTTCTGCATCAATGTTCACTAGGGAGACTGCCCTGTAGTTTTCTTTTTTGGTTGGGTCTTTTTCTCCTTTTGGAATCAAGGTAATGGTTTCTTCCAGGAATGAATTTGGGAATACTGTTTCCCTTTTAATTTCATTAAAAAGTTTAAGAAGTAGTGGTATTAACTCTCCTTTGAAAGTTTTGTAGAATTCAGTGGTGAAGCCATCAGGACCAAGGCTTTTCTTTGTAAGCAGATTTTTTATTACATTTTTAAATTTCACAGATAGATATTTAGCTGTTAACATTCTTGTATCCTCTTTGTTCAACTTTGAAAGTTCATGTGTATCTAGGAATCTATCCATTTCTTCTACATTTTCCATCTTATTGGAGTACAAATTTTCAAAGTAGGTGTTTATAATCCTCTGGACTTCCACTTGATCTGTGGTCATTTCCCCTTTTTCATTCCTAATAGCATGGATTTGAGCCTTTCCCTTCCTTTGATAAAGTTGGCTAAGGGTCTGTCGATTTTGTTTATCCTTTCAAAGAATCAACTCCTCTATTTGTTGATTTTTTGTATCATTCTCTTAGTTTCCATTACATTAATTTCTGCCCTGATCTTATAAATTCCTCCATCATAGCAGCTTTGAGTTTGTCTTGTCCCCTCTTTTTCTAGTAGCTTGAGGTTTAGCATTAGGTTGTCTATTCGAGCTTGCTCTGTTTTCCTGTTGTAGGCACTCACTGCTATGAATTTCCCACACAGAATTGCTCTCATCAATTCCTGTGAGGTGTACTGGGGTTATCATTTAATTGTAAAAATTATTTCTTCTTTAATTTCTTCTGTGACCAATTGGTTGGTCAGCAGAATGTTGTTCACTTTCCCTATGTTGTGAGGATCTTGGAATTTATTTTGCTTATTCAGCTCCAATTTCAAGGCACTATGGTGTGACAGTATGCAGGGGATAACTTCATTTTCTTTGCATTTATTTCAATATGTTCTATGAACAAGTATGTGGTCTATTTTGGAGAATGATGCATGGGCAGCTGAGAAGAATGTATATTCTGACTTTATTAGGTAAAATACTCTGTAGTCATCTATTAAGTCCATTTATTCAAAGATTTAGTCCAGTTCAAGTATTTCATTATTGATTTTTTGTCCAGTTGATCTGTCTAGTTGTGACAGCAGAATATTGAGATTCCCTATTACTATTGTATTAGTGCTTATCAAGGTTTTTGTATCAATATTTGTTTTATATAGTTGGGTTCACTGGAATTTGGTGTGTAAAAATTTATGAATGTCATCTCTTTCTCTTGGATTGTTCCCTGTTCAAGGATGTAGTGTCCTTCTTTGTCTCTCTTAATCAGTTTGGGTTTGAAATCTATTTTGTCTACAAATAGGATAGCCACTCCTGCTTTTTTGCAGTTTCTCATGGCATGGAGAATTATTTTCTATCTTTTTACTTTAAGTCTATGGCTTTCCTTCTGAATTAGGTGTGTTTCTTGTATGCAGCATATTGTAGGATCTTGTTTCTTAATCCATTCTGCCAATTTGTGTCTTTTAATTGGTCCATTGAGGCCACTGACATGAATGGTTATAACTATGGACTGATTTAGAGCTGTCATAATGTTTTTTTCTGTTCTTGGCTCTTTTATTCTTTTCTTTTGCCCCTTTTCCATTCAGTTTCTTGCCTTATCCAAATAATTCATTCTGCTGGGTCTTATGACTTTGTGACCTTCATTGTTTTTCTCCAAGATATTCTTTAAAATTTTTTGGAGTGCAGATTTGTATTTATGAAGTTTTTCAGGTGTTCTTTGTCATGGAAGTACCTTATTTCCCCATCCATTTTGAAAGATAGTTTTGCAATATTATTCACTCTAGATTGGAGTTTGTTTTCCTGCAAGGCTTGAAACACTTTACTCCAGGCTCTACTTGTGTTCAGTGTTTGGGTTGAAAATCTGCTATGATCCTGATGGGATTCCTTTTATATGTAGTTTTTTTCTTTTCTCTGACTGCTTTCAGTATTTTATTCTTTTCTTGGATATCTGGAACCTTGATAATTATATGCCTGGGTGTAGATTTTTTATATCATAGCCATTTGGAGTCCTATATGCTTCATATATCTGTATGTCCAATTCTTTTCCTTTTCCTATGAAGTTTTCTGCCATTATATCTGTCAACAGTTTTGTTATGCCTTTTGCACTGTCTCCTGCTTCCTCAGTAACTCCAATCAGTCTTATTTTACCCTTCTTCATATCGTCTAGGAGCTATTGGATTGATTTCTCATGGTCCTTTGCCATTTTCCATAAATTATGTCTTTCCTGTTCATTGGCTGTGATCCTGTCCTCTAGGTCTGAAATTTGATCCTCACCTTCATTCATCCTACTTTGTAAATTTTTGTTCTCATTTTTAATCACCTCAAGCTCTCTTTGAAGCTCTTTAACAGATTCCATTGTTTTTGCTATATCAGATTCTGTCATGCCCCTGCACTCTAGCCTTATTAATCATATTACTCCACTATGGGCAGTATCTCTGTTTTCATTTCAGAGTTATTTCTGATTTCCATTTTACTAGATCTGCTTTTGTAATTGAGCTTCAGTTTGCTCCATTTCCCTTTTCTCTGGATTCCCCTGTGGTGAAGATCTTTATATCTGAGTTTTTAAATTTCTTCTCATTTCTATTCCTTTGTTGTTGTTAATGTTATTCGTTTAATTCATTGACTGGTGTCTGGGCAATGTTTGTTGCAAGTCTCTTTCTTCCTAGTATTTGGATCCCTCAGGAAATGGCTACTTCCTGAGTTGTCCTCCTTGGGTCTGTAATGACCCTTAAATATTCCTGGTTCTGGGATACCATGGGAGGTATTTGAACAGAACAATCATACTACCTTTGTTGATAAAGTACATTTGGTATCATCAACAGTATTGAACACAGTACAGGAAATTATAAGCTTTGGCAGCTATTATCCTGATACTTTAACCCCATGAATTACATCTGTGACCATCTGCCTAAATTTAGACTTAAATAGAAATATGTTCACAACATACAGGTCCTGAAATACAGCAGCACTAATGCCTGGGAATAAGAGTTTGCTGGGGAGTTAGGGAGGTAGGGAGATAGGAGAGCAAAAGTTTGTAAGTACGATTAGAGGATCTATAAAGATCACATAAACCTCAAGAACCTTACAGATGCTAGAGAATAACAGAGGCAATCGGGACAAATATAAGACAGAGCTGACTAAGAACTACAGGACCACTAGAGGTTTTGTACACCCTCCTATAATACAGAAAGAAGAGAAATTAGGGAAGACTGAAACTCCTTTACTTATAGATACTAATTCTGACTGGAGGACAGGAGAGGATGAGGGAACAAGAAGAGAATATGGGTACCTAGGAGAAGTGAGTAGAGAGGAGACTATTTTCCCTCTTCTGTAAAAATGAGAGTAGTTGAGAGGAGAAAAACCCAAAATTGGAAAGATTCAGCAATAGCAGAGTAGCAAGAGGAAAAAAAGTGAGGTCACAGCAAAGAAAGAAAATGAGTAACAGCAGCAGCAGCAACAATAACACAAAGCTAAAAACACTATCAAAATGGCCCTTTACAATGTGGATATGCTGTCTCCTATAAATGCTATGGGCAGTAGCATGCAGATCAAAGCTGATTAGTCACAGGGAGATAACCGTCATCCCTCATCTAGGTTCTGAGTAAAATGCCTTAATTGAGCTCAAGGAAGTCCTGTAGGCTTGAACTCTGCAACAGTCCAGGATCTTCCAGATTGAACTACTCACCCAACTTACTGATGACTGTGGTAGACAGGATTCTCTCACTTTTCTAATGAGTGTTTTTTCAACATAAAGGACTGGGCAGAAGAATGCACTGAAAGCTTCTATGTTCCAGCACTGCTGCTGCACTTATTCCATGTCCACAGACAAATAGGTGGTGTCTCTGGAGGGTTTTCTCCCTGCAACAGTCATGTCCAGACTGGCCCACAAAGAAATGGGGATCCCACGGCCTTCTGGTTTCTCCCTGGTTGCAGGAAAGTGTGGCTCCTGTACCTGAGTCTCTGTGCCACTTCAATTTACAGGCCCATACCAAATGGAGAGTCAGCACCCTTCTGGCCTGGTCCTGGATGCAAAAAATCTACCAGCAGAATTCTGGGGAATGGTGTCCAGTCCCTTTTTTACCGGGGCTCCTGCTCTCCAGTCTCTGTGCCACTTCCCCCAATAGGCCCACACAGAATGGAGAGCTTGCACCCTTCTGGGCTGGTCCTAGATGTAGCTAGTGTATGTAGTGCTTAGTGACTTCCTTTCTACTACTTTGTACATCTTTCCTTTAACTTCAGATGGCACCTTGGTCATAGTTTGCCTTTGGGGTTCCTTCAAATATAGCCATGCAGTAGACAGTAAATTAAACTAACAAGTATTGATTGATATAAATGTTATGCTAAATCTTAATTTCAACTTTTTGTATTTATCCAACTTTCAATGTTTCTCCCATAAAAAGCTTCCCATATCATATGTTAAGAAAAATTTTATAGCAATAGAGTTCTCTGTAAAGCTAAACACAAGGAAAGAAATTACGAAGCATGTTACACTAAATCCTAAATCTGTATTTAAGATTGTTACATGAAAAGTCCCCAGTAAATCTCACTTCCTGGTATTCACTCTTGGGTTGCCTCCTGTCTTACTACTTAGGATGTGGGCATGTGACTGATATTGAGCAGTGGTATATCAGGAAACACAGTACAAGCAAAGGCTCGATATGTATTTACAGAAAGGGCTTTTTCCTATTGACACGAAGCTACCAACACATGAAGAAGTCCAAACTAACCACCTTAAAGATGAACTATATACAAGGATGAACTCCAGCCTTTGCAGTTATACTAGCTGAGCCAAGAACCCAAATAGGCCATTAACTGCATGCAGCTGCGTGAATGAAACCAGCTAACTGTGCCAGGACTGACTAGCCGACCAACAGAATGGTCATCGGTAGGTATTGCTTTAAGACTCCAAAGATCTGCAGTGCTTATTTATGCAGCATTAAATGTGTAATGGAGCATTCTACAAATATGCTGTTATTAATATTTAATACTGATACAAAAGAATGAGTGCAATAGAAAAACAAATGTGTGGAAATAATAAGGATGTTCTGGAAACCTCGAGAAAAGCAAGAAAACTGTACCTACCATCTTATGAAGACAACTGACAGAGCTCTAGCTCACCTGAACATGAACAAAAAATATAGTCTATTCCTTTTCCCTTGATCAGATTTATGATTTAATTTATAAATATTTATTGAGCACCAGTAGTACACTCTGGGCTATCTCTTTAATCTGCCTTGGTTCATATTTTTATCAGTGACCCAAATAAGACACTGCAATAGGCTTACCAAAATGACAGTGGCAACTGCTTATGATTTAAAATATTTAACTTAATATCCCAATAAGTTGGAATATTGACCCAATTCTATCAACTTAACAAAAATTCAAGTTAAAGCCTTGGGTTGAAAACAGTAGCTACACAAAAATGGAATGAGAAGATCATGTAATTAAAATACAACATATACACAAACAACATAAAACAAAGCACAAAGACTTGAACTGACTGCAAGTCTGGTGAGAATCAAAAACAAGGAAAGGTCTGGGCTGGAGGGTTAGCTCAGTGGTTCCAGCACCTGTCTTGCAAGCGCAAGGTCCTGAGTTCGATCCCCAGTAACCACATACAATGTTGGGTGTGGAGACTCACGCCCACCAACAATCAATACTGCATACCACAGTGCCGGACGTGGTGGCTCATGCCTGTAATCCCAGCACTCAGAAGGCAGAGACAGGAGGATTGCTAAGTTCGAAGCTTGCCTAGGCTACATAGTGAGCTCAGAGCCAGCCTGAACTACAAAGTGAGACCCTGTCTCAAAAAAAACAAAAACAAAAACAAAAACAAAAACAAGGAAAGGTCACTGAGCAGATGAGCGCCCTGGTTGCAGTGGAAATATTCAGGGCACCGATGTGCTCACCTTGATCAGGCTAAACACACTGAGCAAGTTCACCTCTGTATCCTTACAGTAATATGTAAAAGAAATAGTGACAAATGAGGAGAGGAGAAATGGCTGGGAAAATGTTTGCAGACTGTCACATAAGGAAAAACTGAAGTAAACAGGAATCCTTAGATAAAAGACCCATATGGTTTTCACACACTGGAAGGGCTGTCACAAGGGAGTGGTGTGAAATTTATTACCTGTGGCTCCTAATAATAAATGCATAACCAGTATCTAAAACTATCTCCATGCCTCAGCTATGTGCCATTCAACCCCCATTACAGGCAGACACAGTTTGAATAACACATCCTTTCACAAAAAATGTCAAGGGCTCTGTCTCTGGAGCATCGCAGAAATTGGACCCTTTCTATCCATAAGCATGCCCTGGACCAGACATCAAAAACATCAGAGGAAACCTTTCCTGTCTTTCTACTGCATTCTGCAATGACTACAGGAGGAAGCCTTCAAACTGGGAGCAGCTCAATAACACAAGACAGAGACAAACTTCTCACTGACCTCATTGGGAGGGGATACTGATGAGAACCAAATCTCACTATAACCTTAGAGAGCTCATTTATCCATTCATAAATATTTACTGGGCCCACTGTGATAAAAAAAAAATAAATAAAAGGCCCAAAGACCAGTGGAATAGAAGATTCAGAAACAACTCCAGATACACTAAGCCACCTTATCTTTGACAAAGGAGCCAAACATTCCCAATGGACGAAAGACACCCTCTTTAACAAATGGTGCTGGAAAAACTGGGCTTTAATCTGCAAAGATTAAAGCTAGATCTATCTCCTTCACCATGTACTAAACTAAAATCACAAATGCCGGACGTGGTGGCTCACGCCTGTAATCCCAGCACTCGGGAGGCAGGGACAGGAGGATTGCTGAGTTTGCAGCGGCTTGCCTGGGCTACATAGTGAGCTCAGGGCCAGCCTGAACTACAAAGCGAGACCCTGTCTCAAAAAGCAAAAAAAATAAAAAATAAAAAAAAACTAAAATCACAATGGATTAGAGACTTAAACATTAAAACAGAAACACTAAACCTGCTGCAGAACAGATTAGGGAGAACTCTTGGAGACACTGGCTTAGGGAGAGACTTTATGAACAAAATCTCTATAGCATGAGAACTAGCAGAAAGAATCAACAAATGGGATCTCATCCTGTTAAAAAGCTTCTGCACACCAAAAGAAACCACTGACAGAGCTAAAAGATAACCAAAAACATGGGGGAAAAAATCTTTACTAGCTGTTTCTCAAAGGGTTACTATCTAGAGTACATAAAGAACTTTAAAAAATCAGTCCCCCCAAATTTAAAGACCCAGTTCAAAAATGTAAGATACTTCTCAGAGAAAGAAGTAAAAGCAACCTAGAGGAATATGAAGAAATGCTCAACATCACTGGTCATTTGAGAAATGCAGATGTTTTCTCAGTGAAAACAACACTGAGATTTCATCTAGCTCCACAAAGAATTACTGCTATTGCAAAATTAACCAGCAATAAATGGTGAGGCTGTCAGAAGAAAGGAGCCCTTCTCCACTGTTGGTGGGATTGTAGACTTGTACAACCATTGTGAAAAGCAATGTGGAGATTCCTCAGTAAACTAGGATTAGAGGTCCCATTTGACCCTGTTCTTCCCCTGCTAGGAATATACTCAAAGGAATTAAAGGAATCATATCATAAAGACATATGTGCACCATGTTCATAGCAGCTCAGTTTGTGTTAGCTTAGTCTTGGAAACAACCCAGATACCCATCAACTGGAGACTGGATAAAGAAGATGTGTGTTAGTGCCAGGCGTGGTGGCTCACACCTGTAATCCCAGCACTTGGGAGGCAGACAGGATTGCTGAGTTCGAAGCTTGCCTAGGCTACATAGTGAGCTCAGAGCCAGCCCGAACTACAGAGCGAGACCCTGTTTCAAAAAAAAAAAAAGATGTGTGTTTTTTTAAATAAAATGGAGTATTACTCTGCCATAAAGAACAAGTTTCATTCATTTATGCGCAAATGGACACACCTCGAGGAGACATTAATAAGTGAAATAAATAGGTCACATATATGAAAATACAGTATCTTTTCTCTGGTATGAGAACTTGTAGATGTAAATGAGTTCTAGAATGTATGATCAATTTTATGAAATAGTAAATATTCAAAGAGAAAACGGCAGGGGTAGGTAAGGAGGCAAAAGAATAAATATGATTTAAAAAGAAAAACAAAGCACATGTATATAAGGGGTGGGGTTGTAGAGTGAGTAGGGATATGGATAAAAATGAGAATTAACTCATGTCATATACTGGTACAAATTCTCCAATGATGAGTGTGATTGTGAGCCATATATAAAATGTACCAATAAAGAATTCAATTAAAAAAATATTTAGTGGGCCAGTGACTATGGGCCACATGCTGTATTGAGAATGCACTGATAAAAAGATACCAAATTTATCCTTAAGAAACTCACAGGCTCATGAGGACATAGGCAGATAGATCAGCACAATAGAACTGGATGAAATGCTTTAATCAGGACTTTAAACAGCAGATATAACTGTCTACCTGACACAACTATCAATAAATTTGTTTTCATTCCTGGAGACTTCATAATATGTAATTAAAATGTGCATATTAAAGAAGATGAATTAGAATTATTTGCTGTCAGAGACAGATGGAGAGTGTGGACCCTTTACCAAGACTAATGATACATACAAAACTCTACCTATACCTATTATATTAATAATCTACAACTCTGGCAGAAGTGACCAATTAGCCTGCTTGCTTACATTTACATTATACACAACATCTAACTCCCTCTAGAAATCTAGAAACATATAAACTCAAAACCAGGATGATCCATTTTGATGTATCTGAGATGTTTATCATATGGAAATCTTCTAAAGACTTATAAATGTTTAATACTTAGATGCCTCTCCAAGTCATTGACTTCCATAATTGAGATTTTTGTCCTATGCTCAATCTGTAGACATTATTCAATTATTTATAAACAATTCCTAATACAAAAGCCAAAATTTTTAAATCTATATAGTTACAACACTCATGGGCAATTTACCCTTAGGTAGATTATTGTAAATATCAGTGTATTAAAGTATGGATAAACATCTAATTTTTCTCTTTTTTTTATTTCTTTTTTTGTTTTGTTTTGTTTTTTGAGACAGGGTCTTGCTTTGTACTTCACGCTGGCCCTGAACTCACTCTGTAGCCCAAGCAAGCCTCGAACTTAACAGTCCTACTTCCTCAGCCTCCTGAATGCTGAGATTACAGGTGTGAGCCACCATGCCCTGTATTGTTGTATGTGGTTACTGGGATCAAACCAGGGACCTTGCACTTGCTAGGTAGGCACCGGAACCACTGAGCTAAATTTCCAGCCCTTTTTTGGTTTTTAGAAACAGGATCTCACTATGTAGCCCAAGCTAGCCTTGAATTCCTGGTGATCCTCCTGCCTCAGCCTCCTATTGCTAGGTTCAGAAGTGTGTATCACATTGTCCAGCCCAAATTATCTTAACACATATGACTCACACTCTCATAAAATTTTCAGTCTTTCACATGACATCAATAAAGTAATAAGGAAAATGGATTATCACTCCAAAAATGTCCTAGTTACATGGGAGAACTAAAGACATAAAGGAGCAAATTTTTGGAGCAACAATTCCACTTAAAAGTGGGTGGAAAATATTTGTCTATTTGAATATGACTATGACTTTGTTACTTAGCTATATTTCATACTGTAAGTTATGAAAAACATCCCCTGTGCAGTCCATGGGAAGTTACCTTGACATACAAAATTGTGACTTACTTCTTTAAAAAAAAATAAAAATACCTATACAAGTAAGTTGTTTTAAATGGAATGATTTAGAGTTTTTCTACTTTAATCTGTTTTCCAGCAGCCACCCAAAACTTACACTCATTATGCCTCTGCTACAGCTGTAAGAGTTATCTGAAGACAGTGATGAGTCGGGGAAGCGATGCTGGCTGTCCTTACTTTGTTGGAGGCTGGACTCCCTTCACTATCAGTCTGTTTTCTGGGAAAGTCTTCATAGTCTCTTGGCAGCCATCTCTGCCTGGCTTTCTTTATTTTCCCTTCTCTTTTGACTCCATTAATTTTGTCTAAATTTGGCCCTGACCTGCTTGCCTTTTGAGGCTTCATTTCAATTTGCATGAGCATGCTTGGCTGACAGCCTTCCTCCTCACACCTTGAACCCTGCTGCTCTGCTAGTTGAACTGACCTCCTTTTGTGCATCTTAGCAATGTTTGCCTTTTTCACTCACCTTAAAAAAAAAAAAACTTTTGTATGTGATACATTCTTTTCCCTTCTTTGCATCATTTTAGAACTGATACAATTAAATTTTGGATACTTCTTTGGCTCTTGTTTGGCTTTTATTTGACTTGTAGTCACAAGTCACAGAGTCTTACTACAGACATTTCTCACCTGATGTTAGGAAAAGCTTGCTGTGCTCACTTCAGCAGTGCATATAGTAAAATAGGAAAAGCTTGTTGCTATTTACCAATGGCCAAGTTCTGTATTCTTTATAGGTATATTATATGAGCCAATAATACCAAATAAATAACAACAGTAATGAATTCTAATTCTTTCATCTGCTTTTCAACTACTTTGTGCTATTTTTTCTTTGTTCATTGTTAGGAAAGCATGACCTTTTAATAGGTTAAATGCTTTTCAGCTCACAGGAGAATTCACCATAAATTTTAATGTCACATCTTTGACTAGTGATAGTTCTTTTTAAAAAAATTGAATTCTTTATTGGTACACATCTTTATTATATACATATCAAGATCACACTCAACATTGGGACTTTGTACCACTATATGACATGAGTTCTCATTTTACCCATTTTCCTACCAATCATACAGCCCCCCACCCTCTATATACATATGCTTTCTTTTTTTTAAGATTATATTTTTCCCCTCATTACTTTCTCCAACCCCTTTCCCATTTGAATATTTCCTGTTTCATAAAATCTATCATACATTCTAGAATTAATTTACATCTTCAGATTCTCATACTAGAGAAAAGATATGGTATTTACATATCTGTGACCTATTTATTTCACTTATGTGTCCCCAATGTATGTCGATTTGGGTATAAATGACACAAATTTATCTTTCTTTATGGCAGAGTAATACTCCATTTTATTAAAAAGAAACACATCTTCTCTATCCAGTGTCTAGTCGATGGGAATTTGGATTGTTACCAAGATTTAGCATGATAGCTTCTTTTATGCAGGTTCCTATATCTTTTTGATCCAACTTTATAGATCTTGAAAATATTTTTCTTTCTGGCATTAGATTAGTTAAACTATCATGTATTTCTTGGCCAAACATAGATTGATATTCCTCTAGGGATCTTTAGTTTGTTTTAATGGGGGAAAAAACAAGGCCTAAGAACTGAGTGAGAATGCACAACATAACTTTCCCCTAGGTTATCTGTGTCAAAACTACATTTTCCTTTAACGTTTATATTGAAATATCTGATTCTGTTCTAAAATTACACTACTCTTTTTTAAGGAATGCTATAACACCTTTTCTCTTAGGTAAGAATAATTACTTATTTTCTTTATTTGCCTGATTTCTAGGATTCCCAAACCAATCTCCACATGAATATAATAAAGTACAGAATGAAGGTCAACATGGTTTTGCTTTTAAGAGGGATCTCAGGAAATAATACTCTCTCCAGCCACCTTTCTAAGTTCATTTTTTTCAGCCTTTGTATTCCATGGCTATGCAGTTGCTTACTAGACAGATGGTCCCTTTCACTTACTTCCATCAGTTTTGGGACTGAAGTCACGGATTCTAGTCTTACTCACTTTAAGGGAAGGCACTGGACTATTTACTCCTCTCCTGTGCTAATGATCAGCTATAAGGGAAGGAGGGTTCCAAGGCTGCACCAATGCATTTTGAGAGGATGGAGAGTTCAGATTCTCAATGATTTATTGCACAACTGTATGAATTCACTGATGTAACTTGATGCTGGGTAAACTGATTCTTCCCAATCATCTTTAACATCTAGAAATGTCTATTTTATACATTAAATTAAATTTTAGCTCTCCTAAGTTTTTCCGTATTTAAAAAATTTACAGGGCCGGAGATTTAGCTCAGTGGTTCCGGCGCTTGCCTTGCAAGCTCAAGGTCCTAAATTTTATCCCGGTGACCACATACAATGCTGGGCGTGGTAACTCACGCCCACCAGCAATCAATACCACATACCACAGTGCCCGGCATGGCAGCTCATGCCTGTAATCCCAACACTCAGGAGGCAGAGACAGGAGGATTGCTGAGTTCGAGGCTTGCTTGGGCTACATAGTGAGCTCAGGCCAGCCTGAACTACAAAGCAAGACCCTATCTCCAAAAAAAAAAAAATTATAGTGTATCTTTCTCCATTTCCTGAGCAAAACCACTCCCCTGCATATCTATCCTTATTGTTTAGAACTTAATATATCATAGAATTTTTAAATTTTATGAACCCTCATGATTTATCCACTTAAAACTATTTCCATCACGTCACACTACAGTTCGAAGTGTCTAATTTTCTGCAGGAACATTAAAGAAATACTTCGGATGCAAACAACATTATATGTAAACTGAAGCTTTTAAAGTTTGGAATGGAAAATCTTTCCTTTGATTCAAGATCCAAAAGTCATATACGTGAATACATCATCTGGAGTTTTTACTTTTAGAAAACACATAATTGTAGATAATAGTAGTATTCAACTATTTCTGAGGATTTCAATAAATAAAAATATCCATTACTTTAATATGAACTCAAACTTCACATGTTAGAATATCTTCACATAAGTAGAATATACCAAAATAAGACCATTTATAGAAATGGCCTTATATCATATTTTCATTGAATAAATCTTCATAGTTTCCAATAAGTGTTTTTGTTTATTGTTGCTCTCCACAAAAAGATACTCATTGTTATCTTTATATCTCTGAGTTTTTAATTTTTGAGGTATATGTGTGTGTGTGTGTGGTATGTGTGTGTATGAGTTGCTGGGGTTCAAACCTCAGGCTTCAGATGTAACAGCCAAGTATTATACAACAGAGCCACATTTCTAACTTTGAATTTTTTTTTTTTTTTGAGACAGGGTCTCGCTTTGTAGTTCAGGCTGGCCCTGAGCTCACTATGTAGCCCAGGCAAGGCTCAAACTCAGCAATCCTCCTGCCTCTGCCTTCCGAGTGCTGGGATTACAGGCGTGAGCCACCACGCCCGGCACTGTGGTATATGGTATTGATTGCTGGTGGGCATGAGTCGCCACGCCCAGCATTGTATGTGGTTACCGGGATCAAGCTCAGGACCTTGCGCTTGTGAGGCAGGCACTGGAACCACCGAGCTAAATCTCCAGCCCCTAGCTTTGAATTTTTACAATTTATATTAACAGCCTGGCAAGGGTTAATTATTATTTTTGTTGTTGTTGTGGCAGAAAAGAAAAATTCTTCTGTTCATGCACAAAATGTTTACAATTTTACATATTCCAATACTTACATATATACTCTAGGAGAGATTTTCTTATCTTTACCTGTATCTAGTTACTATGAAAGTAAATTCCAGACAGTGGAGACATTCATTTCTGTGAACAGACCCAATTCTATGTGGCACACTGAGTATAGTACTTCCTTTGGTGAGGACTCAGACTATCCATAAAATCGTAAAGTCACATGAGATGATTTCTGTAATTTTTGATCCTCTGTAATTAATGATCCTCTGTAATTTTTTTACCTTTTTAATGTTTTACAAACTCATAGGAATCTATGAGAAAGAAAATTAAGAGACTGTCCTTTCCTCAGATTCTATGATTCTATCTGGCCATGGTTCCTGATACCAAAGTCCTAGGCAGATCTAGAACTACCATTTTCCAAAACCCGGAGCCTACAGCTGGTTTGTTTTTTTTTTAATACTGACACATGGACTGAGGTAATAAGGCCAGCTCAGCAAAGAATCCACCTGTAATTTGGAGTCATAACTGGTATAATGCTGAATTTATAAATAGAGGACCATAAAATGTCTTTAAAATGAAGAGTTGTGGGGCTTCCTTGCTAGGGCTTCAATTTAGAAGCCACATGTTCAATTAATCTACTCTAGGGATTAGCAAATCAGATAAGAAGCAGAAAAAGTCTGCAAAGACTTGACAAGAAAACAGACAAGCTCAGTTAATAGTCTATTTCTAAAACAATAAAGTCTATCATTGTGCAGAATTAGCCTAGGCATTCCCTCATTTCTTTAACTTTCTTCACTGGAAGCAGGGAGAAGAAGAGAGATATAAGGATAAAGAGATACTGTCAATGTCTAATAATCATTTGTTCAGCCTCTATCTCAGTGATTATCTGTGCCATTCTCTAGGTCTGCTTTGTTCTAGAACCTATCATCACTTCATCACCACACCAAATTATGGTAGAGAAAAAGGGTACACACATGTTTTTTGTTTGTTATTTGTTTGTTTGTAGTACTGGTGTCAGACTCGGGCCCTTGTGTATCCAAAGTTGGTGCAGTACCACCTGAGCTAAAGTCCCAGGCCCTTACCCATGGTATTTTAAAATAAGCCCACGCTCTTTGGTTAGACTGCATTGCAATACAGAAGAAAGCTAATCAGCTGATAGCCAAGTGACCACTAGACTTGTTTTTGGTTTTGTTTTTTAACACACTGAAATGAAAAAGTTTCCTTTACATAAAGGTTCAATCTCAAATCCCATGAGAATTGCTTTGTTACCAATGGAGGAGGGGCCTTTGACACTTGGAAGGGAAGAGAAGAACTTATGAACATTGGGTAGAAGAATCAAAACAACTTGTAACACTGAACACCAAAAATAAAGATGAGCCCTGTGCTCTTAGTTAGAAACTTCAAAAGGTTAATGGAAAGAGAGGGAACCCTTTATCAATTTACTGAGAGTCGCAGTGTTTGTATGGTAAAACACCACAGGTCTATCACGCTTCTGAGATTTCACTTCTTTAACTATTTTAAGTAGTGTGATCTTCTTAGGAAGGGCTGATATTTTTTTCCCCATCGAGTGTCATCAGCCTTCACAAAGATAGATCAGGGCAACTCTGGACAGGACCCCAGCATTACATTAAGAATGTCTCATTGGCCGGACGTGGTGGCTCATGCCTGTAATCTCAGCACTCGGGAGGCAGAGGCAGGAGGATTGCTGAGTTCGAGGCTTGCCTGGGCTACATAGTGAGCTCAGGGTCAGCCTGAACTACAAAGCAAGACTCTGTCTCAAAAAAAAAAAAAAAAGAATGTCTCATTGCCACGTCTTTCTTGCCCATCTGCAACAACAAGCAGATCTGCCCAGAGGAGTCAGCTGGCGCACTGATGGCAAGACACTGCTGAGATGCAAAACGGACCAAGAAAAGAAGTGTCTCCATGCTCCAGTAAGACCTTCGTGCATTCTCGCTGTCAGGCAGCAGGTGGACAGTGGCACCTGTTCCCTGGGGTGTCACTGCTACAGTGCACGACAACCCACAAAGTCCTGCTGTTCTGTCACTAGAGATGCTACTGAACAGCTACAATACACAGCAATGCAGTGAGGATGGGTCCTCAAAGATTTGGAGGCCTAACAGCCTATGACAGGCTTAATTTTCATCTTCCAGGGAGAAAATACTGCCATAAACCAATCCTCCCTTGTGGAGTGCATGCAGCAAAATCTTCTTAATTCATATTAAACAGAGAACTAATATAAAAGAGCTTAGCTTAAAATTAACTTGTATTATTTATAAGATGATACCCATGATTAAATTGTTAACATGAAAAAATGTAAGTACAATTTAATAAGGCTACTTAAGAAGTGGTGTGCTTTCCAAGTATGTACAACTGTAGTACCCAATATTTATGCAAATTACAATCTTTTAGTTTAATCATGAAGCTTGTCTACTTTATCCTTTACTAGAAATAATCTTTGCCTAATTTTAGCTTAAAAGTAATAAAGCCAAATTCTTTTCATGAGATGTGAATCACACTTTTCACTTCTGGAGACCAACTGCACACAACGAATATAAATTAAGAGTTGCCCCCATAAGAATTGAATATTACAGTCTCTTCATGGCTACAAGCCCAGATTTCCCCCTTTTAGGACAAGGGTGATATCGGCTGAGTAGGACCAATGTATTCAAAGATTCATGCCCCTGCTCTAAGCCAGATCCAAACCCAAATCAGATAACAGACAGGGTTAGGGAGATACCAATAACAGATACAGGAATAAGTAGATACAATACCAGAGGATTCTCAGACTTGGTTCTGGCAGTATTAGTGCAGAAAATATTAATTCGTAGGCTAATTTTTCATTATGTATAATATTTGTACATTATGATAATTCAGTAATATATACAATGTGTATAATTAAATTAGTATAGTATTTCTGTCTCTTCAAACATTAATCATTTTTGTGTGAAGGGAATTTTGTTATCTTCCAGTCATTTTGAAACATCATAAATGGCTTTAAGCAGTAGCTAACTGTGCTGAAGATGAACTAAGAGTAATTCCCATGCTCTATACTCTGATGCCCCTTACTAAATATCCCCTCAACACTGGACTTTACTGTCTCCAGTAACCACCATTCTAATCTTTTCTTTGACAAGACTGACTTGCGAATTTCCACAAAGGAGAGAGAGATTGTGTTTTTCTTTTTGTGCCTGGCTAATTTCACTCCAGTTCTATCTATATTGCTGCAAATGACAGGACTGCATTCTTCTTTATAGTTGAACAATACTTCATTGTGCATATATATCACATTTTCTTTATTTATCATGAAGGGTACACACTTGATTCCATATTTTAGTGACTGTGGATAATCCTGTAATAAACAAGAGAGTAGAAATATCTTCTGGGTATTATAATTTCATCTCCTTTGGAAGGCTACCCAGTGATGGAATTTCTAGGTCATATGGTAGTTCCATTTTTGTTTTTTTGTGGAATCCTCATACTGTTTTCCATAATGACTAAGGATAATGTGCTAATTTACATTCCCACCCATTAGTGTATGAATTTCCTTTGCACCACATACTCATGACCATTAGTTATTTTCTGTCCTTTTCATATAACCCCTCTAACTAGAGTGAGATGGCATTTCACTGTGGTTTTGATCATCTTTCTCTTCAATGAGGTAACACACTAGTCTATTACATGGATAACATTATGCTGATGTAAAGAAAGGAATTAAAATAATGAGTCAGTGATATGCATCTGTACACTAAGTGAACTATGCTTCATGCTGTTTCTCATAAAGAGATGCTGGATATGCTGCCTTGGAAAATAGATATTAATTATAGATAGTCCTCAGGGTGCTAGCAGTGTGTGTCCTTCAGTCTAACCATGGCTGGCAATGATCCCTTTCAGTCACTCAGGTCTGTCTATTGACACAGTCACTTTTGTCTGAACACAATACCCCTACAAACTGTGAGCTACAATAAAGTTTCTCCTTTTTTAACAAATAATCTCCTTTGGATGTTGAATATTTTGTCCCAACAAAGAAAAGCATGTAAGATGTATGTTAAGCAGATATCTGTCTTCTGTATTTGTGTTCTTATACTATATAATGTAACATTGATTGACAATATCAGTAACTAAGCATCATAAGAGCTACATTTTAAGTTTTGTAATATTAGAAGAAGAATCATCACTCAAAAATTTTGGCCTCGGTTGTGGGGAGAAAATTAGTGCATTATTTGTATGAAGACAGCTGTATCATTTTAGATGTAATTATGATCTTGCAGTTCTATATGTAGATAAAAGTAAGATTGTTTCTGGCTGTCTAATTGATAGGGGTGGACTGCAGTCATTAATTATCATATGGCAACTTGAATGGATTAAGAAATGCCTAGACCAGTAAAGAACACTTCTAGGTATAATTGTAGGTTGTTTTCCGGGATGATTGGAATGCAAACCAGCAAAGTGAGGAGGGAAGACTCACCATGACTGTCAATAGCATCAACCAATAGGTTTATATGCTGGGTATAAAAGGGAAAGAAGGAAGTTGGCCTACGCATTCAAGGATCACATTCTGCCTAAATTGGGAATGTCTTTTGTGCCATTGCTGGTGGACACCAGACTCTAGCTTCTTCAGCACTCCTACAAAGACTCATATACTACTGACCCTTCAGGAAGCATCCAGGCTTTCAGTCTGCTACTGGTACTCTATCCTTGTTCTCCCTTGTTCCATGGCTGCCAGTTGCTTGGACTGGGCAGCTACTAGATCCTGCAGCTCTCCAACACGCAGCTGGCTACACTGCTTCTAATCCTGTAAGCCTACTTTATAAATCCTCTTGTGTAATTATACATGTGATCAAATTTTTAGAAGTATTACAGTAAAATACACATCCCCATTAATCCCCCTCAAAATCTATATTGCTTAAAACACATTCATCATTTTTGCCACTTTCTGAAGTAGTTGTGGAAGCCTATTTTGTGAGTGTCTTTAGTTGTGTTGTGGCTGCTTCAAGGTCCTGAACTGATTCAAAACTTTCTTTATATGGTCATTTTGATTTTGAATAAGGGTCAGAAGTCACACAGTGAATAGCTGGATGGTGTACACTATAATAATTTCATTTGACAGAAATTGCTATAAACATTTTTAATCAATTCAGGACACACAGATAGCCATGAAAAGATATGATAGAAAACTTTCAGAACTGTTTCAGAAAGTAGAAAGAATGATTGGTTAAATATATCTTAAGTATTCTGAGGAAGATTAATGGTAACATGTCTCTTACTATAATATTTGTAACATAAATATTCATTGTAGTTTTTTTTTTTTTTTGAAACAGGGTCTCGCTTTGTAGTTCAGGCTGGCCCTGAGCTCACTATGTAGCCCAGGCAAGCCTCAAACTAAGCAATCCTCCTGCCTCTGTCTTCCGAGTGCTGGGATGACAGGCGAGAGCCACCACGCCCCGCACTGTGGTATGTGGTATTGATTGTTGGTGGGCATGAGTCACCATGCCCAGCATTGTATGTGGTTATCCGAGATCGAACTCAGGGCCTTGCGCTTACAAGGCAGGCACCAGAACCACTGAGCTAAATCTCCGGCCCTCACTGTAGTTTTTGATCACATCATATACATATTTTATTGATTTTGTTCTTCTAGAGACCCCTAACAAATATACCAAATAAAGGAGTGATCTGAAATTAACATGGAAGCTACCTTACTTTAAGGTTTAGAAAACATTTGATGGTAAAAAAAAAAAAAAAAAGAAAGGACCAGAGATTTAGCTTAGTGGTTCCAGCACCTGCCTTGCAGGTGCAAGGTCCTGAGTTCGATCCTGGTAACCACATACAATGCTGGGCGTGGTGACTCACGCCCACTAGCAATCAATACCACATACCACAATCGGGTCGTGGTGGCTCACGCCTGTCATCCCAGCACTCAGGACGAAGAGACAGGAGGATTGCTGAGTTCGCGGCGGCTTGCCTGGGCACCATAGTGAGCTCAGGGCCAGCCTGAACTACAAAGCGAGACCCTGTCTCAAAAAGCAAAAAAAAGGAGAGAGAGAGAGAGAGAGAGAGAGAGAGAGAGGGAGAGGGAGAGGGAGAGGGAGAGGG